>CAJNIZ010003248.1:0-24083 GCA_905231905.1 Symbiodinium pilosum | reverse complement strand
GAGAGAGAGAGGGAGAGAGAGGAGACATAAAGAGGGGGGCAGAGAGAGGGAGAGACAGAGGGGAGAGAGAAAGGGAGACAGAAAGAGAGAGCGAGAGTGAGAGCGGGGGGTGGGAGAGAGGGGGAGAGAGAGGGAAAGAGAGACGGAGAGAGAGGGGGAGAGAAAGAGGGAGAGAGAGAGAGAGAAACAAAAAACAAACAAAGGCGGACAGACTTGATGATGACGACGGGGAAACATCAAGGACAACCAGGTAGGTACACCCAAATAAGATATATATAATGCGTGTAGAAGGGCAACGGGGCTATAGTCAGATTGGGGAGGTACAGGTCTGTAGGAAGATGTATAGGAGCTTTAGGGGGGACCTGTGAGGAATATACTATAACTTTAGTCCATGGCTTCAGCTTACCCATCTGATAACTACCAGCCTAGGGGTTTCCTCGCACAAGCCATATGCCCTAAACCCAAAACCCAAATCCCTTCGCCCCAAACAGTCAGCCCTACACCCTAGCAATAGGCCTTGGCCCTTAACCCTTAACCTTAAACCCTCAAAACAATGTTCAATGTTTTGGGAACATAAATGAGCCCTAAACCGACATCCTGAACCCAAAGCTCTAACTAGCTGACGACATCTAAACCAGCGCAGACTCTAACGGCTCTACACAGATCCTAAGCCTATACCCTGGCCCTGAACCTACAGTAGATAGGCCTTGCAATAAAACTATTCAGGAGAATATATATATATATGTATATTATAGATATAGATATGTCTGAGCCCTAGTCCAAACTCCTAGCATCCCCATTATAAACCCCTATGGTACTCCCCTATATACCCTGCATGGTTTAGTGACTTCGGGCGAAGGATTTACCCTAAACCCTAAACCCTACTACCCTAAACCCTACTACCCTAAACCCTAATACCCTACACCCCAAACCTAATACCCGAACCCCCAAACCCTTATACCCTAATACCCTAAACCCTAGGTCCATGAGCGCCTCTCGACGACGCTCCACGGGTTCCTCGCGCCTGGGTGATGGAGTTTGAAGCAGGCGGCCAAAGAGCTCCAAACAACAAAAAGCATGTACTGATACAAGGGAGGTATTTTTAAACAGGGGTTTAGGGTTTAGGGTATTTTGCAAAAATAAATAAAAAAGGTCCAAAATGACTTTAAATCAAATCTGTGAAATGAATGTTTCTTTTTCACGAATCCCTGCAATAGCGATTATAGCATGCTAGGGTACACACAGGCGGCTCGAACTTTGGAGATACCGACACAACAACAGTAGGGTTCAATTCAGAAGCCATAGTGTTGGTCTCAATTGGAGGTTTAGGGTGTAGGGTTCAGAGTTTAGGGTCTAGGTTCTGAATAGGTTCAATCTCGGGAACATCACCAACTGAGGGTTCTGGAACTATCTCATTTTCCGGGCCTAATTCATTGTTTTGAATATGGCTTTGGGGTTCCTTCTGCTAGGCTTGACAACGGGCTCGAAAGAAAACACCCTCCTGATTAGTCAGGCTGCCACAGTAGGCACCACAACAAGTTCCTAACCTCTGCACCCTAAACCCCTAAACCCTAATAGGTTTAGGGCTTAGGGTTTAAGGCCTAAACCCCTAAACCCCTAAACCCTAATTAAGTTCCTAATTCGTAGAAACCCTCCAAGTTTAACCCGGAGTCCTGGGTCCCAATTGAAGGAAACCCTAAAGCCTTGAACGGGGGCCATGTCAGTAATCAAGGACTTTTTCAGGACCTGCCTAAGGTCCCATCTGAGTCTAAGGTTCCCTATAAGGGTTCCCATTCACATCATGTGGGGTTTAAGGTTTAGGGTTCCCATTAAAATCATTTGGGGTTTAGGGGTTAGGGTTCCCATTAAAATCATTTGGGGTTTAGGGGTTAGGGTTCCCATTCAAATCATTTGGGGTTTAGGGTTTAGGGTTCCCATTAAAATCATTTAGGGTTAAGGGTTCTCATTAAAAATCCTTGTTAAATGGTTTTGGGCCGCCGTGCAAATAAGCAACTCGCAGCAGTTAAGTAGTTACACGGATTGCGTCGCGTTATACTGACAAGGGGGATTCTTAGCAAAAGCCTCGTGACGTTAGCCGGATTTCTACAGCGGTTTCATAGTCGGGTTACGTGTAAGTAGAGGGCTGCTGTGGGCTATAAATCAACAAGCCTGAGCAGGTAAGGAGACTTTGGCTACTCCAGCCTGCAAAACAAGGACCCTAGGGCAATCCTACACCATCCTATGACTCTTATAGGGCGTTTTTCTCATGGGGGTTGGGGTCATTTCAACAAGCGCCAGTTGTAGACCTGATCTACTTTGACTCGGGGATTAGTTTGGGGTTTAGGATTTTGTACGTGGAGGCTCCATCACTTGTCGAGTATAGTAGTAATGTGAGGAGCCGAGTACTTATGTTCATACTATATTCCGACTTTATTCTTGGGATTCCCTGTTTGGGGTTCCCATTCATGTCCCTCCCCTTTCCATAAACCCTCCACCCATGAACAATGAATATTCCCCCTAATCTAAAGTTTATTTATAAGGAGGGGTGGGGGGTTATGATTAGGGGAAGGGCTTAGCTAGTTATGGTAGTACTGCATATGCCCTTGGAGGTTGAAGGTGAGCTACCCTCCATTGAGTCTACAGCCCTTAAGTAATCCCTGCACCTGAAATTGTATACACTGTATACGGCTCCAGGGACTAAACCCTGCCTGCTTTAGGGTTCTTTACTACCGGACCTTTTCTCCAAGGCATGATCCCTTAGAAATGCTTTCTTAGGGCTCAGGGTTTCGGGGTTGAGGGCCCTGGGCTTCTGGTTTGGGAGGTTTAGGGTTTAGGGGGTTTACGGTTTAGGGTTTAGTGGGTCTTGGGTGCTGGAGCAAATGGTCCCTGATAAGCTACTGCGCAGCCCTCAGCCCTGCAAGAACTTGCCATTGTGTTCCTACATGGGGGTTTTCCAAAATTAGGGGCACTATCTTGGGGTATCCCCATAGTAAGGATTATAGTATATTGGGGTCTATATTGGGGTCCCCTTATTTTGGGAAACTACCAGATAGACCCTATATCTCCTTTAAGTGGCCTTCTATTGGGTAGGCCTTATGAAGCTCCCCTGACCATTTTAAACCCTGAACCCTATTAACCTAGCAGTTTCCATTTTAGTTTACATTATTCACCTACTTATTATATTAAATCCTATATAGGACCCTCCAAACTCCTAAAATACCATCCTATAGAAATCAGCATATAACTCCCTTGAAGGAGTTCAGACCAGAGCCTTATATGTCCCCCTAAAGTGACCCTCCATCGGTTAGGCCTGTTCAAGTGGATCTCTTTAGCTCCCACTTCCTCCGCGAAGCGGAGCACTAGCTCCGCTGAGGTAGAATCCTGAACAGGGAGGGCTCAGGTAATAAGAAGGTTAGGGCTTTCTGGTTGTAGGGATTTGGGTAACCCAACTATCAAACAACGGACTCTACATGGAGAAGGTAGAAGAGATATTACGCAAGGAAATTATAGGTTGGGTTTAGGTCTTGCGTACGAAGAGGATGTTGGTAACCAAACCATTCCCCAGGTAGCCTACTGTAGCCCCAAAATACATGAAATGATTGCCCCAAAAACACGCAGAATAGCCAACACGGCCATAATTCTATGTGCGGGCTCAGGTACTAGAACCAATGGGGGTTAAGCTCTAGGGTCGGCGTGCTTGTGGTCTACCTCAGGCCCAAAGAACTTCAGCTTAGGATCCTAGAGTGTGCGCCTCAAACACTAAGAGTTGTGCAAAGGAGTCGAGGTTCGAGAGCTCGGATTTGGGGTTGGTTACCTGTGCTTAGCAAGAAATGAAGCATGGATCCATAGTACTTCTTATATGATCCCAAGTAAATTCATAATTTGCATGTTCTTCTCCATTCTCTCATTCCTTGCTCTACCAGGGCGGGTTTAGGGTTTAGGGTTCGCGGTTTGGGGAAAAAGGGCTACGGGTTTAGTTTAGTGGTCCAAGCAGGCTGTAAGCTGTGAGACGGATTTCTCTGAAGCTCGCAAAGTTTCTAGAGCAAACCCCCAACCCTAATGTAGACCCGTTTTAAATAAAGCCCCTTCCTTTCAGGGCCTTAATATTAGGATGCCGACTATAATCCCAATTAAGGGGAGAGGGTTTATTGATCAGGGGTCTACATTATTTTGGAGGTGCATGGGGCTTAGTAACCGCTCATGATTGTTCCACCGCATCCTCAGCTACGCTGGCGTACATCTCTACTTACAGGCTCGCTTGACTTCCTACTTCACAAGGGGGGTCATGGGTCTTGTTATAGAGGTTCTTGGGGATAGTAGGCAGGCTTATTATCTAAGAAGGAGGCCCCAAAACGGACAGACCCCCCACAAATGAAGCCCAGGGTTCTTAAATGGTCGATCCGAGCCTGCGGGGGCCGATCTCCCTGCTATGTGCGAGCGCCTCAAACTTGGAGTCACCCTACATGTTGTAGAACATCCGCCCTGTAGCCGCCTAGAGCCCCCTATTACACGAAACCCTTAACCAAGGGAATGTCCCTAAACCTTAAACCCTAAACCATGGAACCCGAACACTCTTAAACAATTAAACACTAAACCTTTGAACCCTATAAAACCCTGGAACCCGACAAGCCTAAACCATTATCACGTGCACCTCTGACTGGAGCAATCGCAGTCGCACTCCTGCGAGGGAGACTGGGGTCTTCATGGGGGAGAGGACTGTTTGCGGTTTAGGGTTTTAGGGTTTATAGGGATTATGTAGTCTGAACTCCTGAAATGCTGGAATTGTAGGGGATTATACAGGGGACTATTATAGGAGTTATTATGGGGGATACTAGGAGTTTAGACCATGGCGCATATAGGGATATATAGGGGTTATCTAAGGATAGATATATATATATATACATATACATGTATGGTAAGTGAAGGTTATATCCAGGTGGGCACATAGCAACAGGCGAGACCCTTTATGGTAAGACCGAATCCAGTTTCGGCTGGATTTGGCATTGTGATCAACAGCACATGAACATTCTTGTCATGAAGCTTCGAGCCCTAAAACCTGGCCCCGTAAACCAAAAACTAATCCTCGAAACCCCTTAATCCCCTAAACCTTAGACCCCCTAAGCCCCTAAAAACACAATGAACCCTAAACCCTAAACCCCTAAAACATTAAACCCTAAACCCGAACTGCGCCTTATCCCCTGGGCCCTGTCCCCGAGCCTCCGCGCTTGGCGAAGGCTGCGTCCAGGTTCGCCAAAGCCGGAGCTAACAGTGCGTGGATTGTGGTGCCCTGGTCTTACTGGTTTAGGATTTAGGATTTAGGGTTTAGGGTTTAAGGTTTAGGGATTAAGGTTTAGGGATTAGGGTTTAGGGATTACGATTTAGGGCTTAGTGTTTGGGGTTCAGGGTTACGAACAAGGGAAGATGTTTCATGGGGGAGAAAAGTTCCTCATTCCCTACCAATGCCACATGGTTTATACATAGAGTTTTCCTTAGACCCAAAAGACTCTCAGTTTTTGGATCCTATAACATATGTACATATTCGTGATATATCTTTCTCAAATTTAATTATGATCCGGCCCCCCTAATTTTAAGGGTGCCCCCTAGAGAACCATGATTTGACAAGGGTATCCCCAAAGGAGCCATGGCTTTGACAATCCCTCCTATCGAATCCGGAAGGTGTTTGGGGTCTGAGGTCGGCTGTAGGCCAGTTTTTCAGCCTAACATATGAGCTATAGTCTAAGCTCCTAGTACCCCTTAAGAACCCTCTAAGAATCCCCTATATAATCTCCTTCAAGGGGATTAGACTATAGCTCACCTACACATATATACATATATATATATATACACACACATGGAATTTAAGCTTTGGGCTTTGGGGTTTAAAGCTCCTTCTTCACAAGCCGTTGTAGCACAGCTTTGTCTGAGCAAACAAAATCTGCTCCCAAGCTGGCTGCCAGCCCAGCTTGGCGTGTGAGATTGGTGCACCCTGTCACGTAGGCCGCCACGTCCTGAGGCATCGTCGGCGGGCAATACTTGGGCTCCAGCTGCAATCGCTCGCTGGACACCAAAGCCTTGGCCAAGCGACAGTGACTCCCCACGGGTGGCCATGTGCCTGTGAGCTGTCGAAATGCAGAGCCGCCAGAGCTCGAAGTCGACGGCCCCTGACAACAGTGGTGCTAGGGTTTAGGGTTTGGGGTTTAGGGTTTAGGGTTTAGATGGGATAGCCGCTCGCCCAGTGCAGCAGGGCCCTTCGACCTTTCATTTCCTCATCCGGGATTTCTGCCCCGCTCTCAAACGCAGTCTGCTCCCGTTCTCACTACAAATAACCATAATTATAGAAGCTATCTCGGACTATAATCTTAGCACGGCTTCTGCAATCAGGCTTCTATAAATGGTTCAAAATTTGGGGATTAGGATTTCAACTCGAGGCTTCAGTGCAGACTAATAACGCAACTACTGTGGGCGGCTCCTGTTGCTGTCGCTTTTGTACTGCTAGAACAATGTCCATCATGACAAGGGTTGGCACTGGTACTAGCTTTTGGAGACAAATGCTTTTGGAGAAAGGCATGCAAATCCGTATTGGACGCCCCCTTGCGAAATGTCCCCCGGTTGTATAGGTGCCTGAACAAATAGCCTTGCATTTTTCCATACCCTGTACGGCAGGCACTGAGGAACAGTTCCCACATACGGTGGGCAACAACCTTGCGTCCAGACTTCTACATGGGAGTTTCCCTAAATTACTGTTCCCAAAATGATTATAATGGGAACCCAAATATAGGACCCCGTATTATAGGGAATTTAGACCAATACCCACATACCCCAAACCACGCCCCAAACCGCAAACCACCCTGAACCCGCTGGCGGGGCCTCATAGCCCCAGTTGCGCTCTCCCGCGCTCCGCGGACATGCGTGCGCTTGCTCCTTGCTGAGGCAGGCTGGGAAGAAAGCTTCAGAATTTCGGCTTACACGGCTCGCATCTGTGGTTATAAGGTATGATGGTGTTAGATGGGCTTGGTGAGAGATAACAAGCAAGGGTAACACTCATCGCTGTAGTGGCTCGTATGGAATTGATGCGGGGGTTGTATCATCAGTTCCGACTTCCAGCCTGAGTAAGCCCGGGATGGATTTTTTGCGGATGACGTAGGCATCCACACAGGAAGCAAGGGCTGCGCAACGCCAAAGCAAGGACGGTTGCGTGCGAATGTTGGGCAAGATCTCACAGATCCGCTCTGATCCTGACGTCAACAAGGCCACTTACTGATGGCTGGGCTCCTTCGCAATTCCTTCTACCCAACAAGGTTGCAGGTTTGCTGCCCAGCTACTAGGTTCTTAGGTCCTGGGACATGTTATGTTGGACACCGTGCTGCGGCTTCGTATGACGCATGGGCTTGAGAAAGTACCGCTGACAATCCACGGTCTCGATTCCTCTAATTACGTCTCCCCAAAATGCCAGAGACCCTACAACCCTAAAACCCTAAACCCTGAACCCTAAACCCTCCACCCTAAAACCCTAGAACCCTAAAACCATAAACCCTACACGCTAAAACCCTAGAAGCCTCAACCCTACAACCCTAAACCCCAATGATGGCAAGCCAAAGCGTCCAACTTCACGTGTACGATGCAATCCTGAGAGTCATGCAGGGAGGCTCGCCCATCCCCAGCACTGTTACTTGCACTTGCATTATATCTGTGCGCGCTTTAAGACTTAGGGCCTAGGGTTTATGGTCTATGGTTTGGCTACGGCACTTATGAACCCCTCCACGTGTGGCGCATCTTCGTCCTCCCGACTCCAACCCAAATCCCAGACCCACGGCAGTGCACCATCACGGAGGATCCTAAGTATTGTTTACCTGGACCCTGGATGTCCTACCTTTTTTGGGGATCTACCCTAGAAATATATAGGACAGAACCCCAAAAAGGAAGGACATCCAGGGTCCAGGTAGGGTTTAGGGTTTTAGGGGTTGAGGGGTTCAGTGTTTAGGGTTTAGGATCCTAAGTCTTTTTGTAGTACAAAGTAGTTCAAAGTAGTGCCCTTATACTAGGAATTAGCAATATGTTTTGGCTTAGTACCCCAAAACCCTAAACACACTGGGTATGCTAAAGGGCTCACAGGACTTCTGCGTAAAACACTTATAACTCCCCATGTCTGGACCTATGAAGGTTACCACACAAGCAGTCATGAGTTGTAAGTAGCTAGTGAGCTGTAATCCCCTAAGCTGGACCAACCCTAAACCCTAAACCCTAAACCTTAAATTGTAAGTAGTTACAAGTCCCATGGACCCGGAAGTCCCAACAACCCTAGGTAAACCCCTCAACCCGAAGCCCTTAACTCACATGGGTGCTGATGAGTTGGAGTGGAGCACCTAGGGTTATGGCTTAAGGTGCAGCATAGAAATATCAGGGTTTGGGGTTTAAGGCCCTAAACCCTAAACCGTTTAGGGTTTAGGGCAGGAAGTGACAAACGAACACCCAAAACCTTCCCATTCTAAATTGTCAGGCACCTCATGCACAACCCCCTAAAAGCTCATGTTGAAGCATTCAATAACCTCTAAGGGATTTGGAACCCCAGTAGAAATTATAATTTCAGCTAAATATTAGGATTCTAGGTAACAGAAATTAAAATTATTTTCAGGAACCTTGTAGTAACCCCTATAGTAAGACCTGACCCTCCCACTAAAACCAAATCCTTAATCCCTGAACCCTGAAACCTCTTCTAGGCTCTAAAGCTTCTTTCATACCCGACAGCCCACAAAAATGTGGTAGTTCCCGTAAACAGGAGGAGCGCAAAATACACCCCAACATACTGTAATCCATACTATGGGACCCCCAAATGGGGATCCATAACTCGTGGAAACCCTAAACCCTATGACATACTATAAACACAGTTTCAATGTCATGTTCAACTTCCTTTTTCGTGATAGCCCCATGTCCTCCTTGGGGCACCAGGCGAAAACTGGTACCACAGCTCCAGCACCAGAGGCCGCGGCGGCCAACGCTGGGTTGTCGCGGAGGCGAAGGTCCCCTTTTACTTGGAGGCTCTCTATAAGTTTAAGGTTTTGGGGTTTAGGATCCCTCCTGGATTTCCTTGCGCTAGCTGCTGCTTAAAAGGTTATCTAGAGGTAACATGAGAATATCTAGCCCCAAGGATCACATAGCAGATAAAATGGACACTTTGTCTAGACAGGGGGTTTCTTGCAGGCTCTCCTTGTCTGAATACGTCTACCGAGCCATAGGGGCTATGGGGCTTATAGTAGGGATTCTTGGGGATTGTAGGTAAAAATTTGGAACTCCAGTAGAAATTAGAATTTCAGCTAAATATTAGGATTCTGGGAACAGAAATTAAAAAAATATTTTCAGGAACCTTGTAGATTGTAGGTTAAAAAATTACTAAGTCAAAAGACCATCCAAGTCGTGGGACATGGCAGCAACAATATTTCAGAGCAGAGCCCTATCAGTTGGGTTTAGGGTTTAGGGTTTTAGGGTTTAGGGTTTAGGATGGCTTGGTTTTAGGGTCAGCAGGATTTAGGTTTGAGGGTTAGGGCTTCGGACTCAGATTTCTGCTTCAGGGGTTCAGGTGCAGAGATTCTTTAAGATGGAAACCCAAGCATCTGTAAAAGTACGTATGCCTGCGTGCACATGTACGTTGGCAAATTTTGCATATGAACGATCGTGCGTGGGGCATTTGCTCAACAACTCCAGAATGCTGTAAACCTAAGCCTGGTTTCTCGCAAGAATGTGCTGTATGGATTTCAAGAAGCGCTAAACCATGAACCCTAAATCTTAAACCCTAAACCCTCAAGCCCACATAAACTTACCACTGGTTCCTTAGTTCGGATACAACAACCCACTACCTACAACGGATGAACGTACTGTATGGGTAGCAGTGGCTTTGATGTTGCTGCTAGCTCTTGCTGTGCATAATGAAGAGTCTTTTACATAGTTGGGGGGGTGACTTGAATAATTTCAATTCCCAATTCAAGGCCGCTTTGGTACGATTTCCTATATAAACCACCATTTAGAGTGAGGTCGCCTACAAATACTCTGGTTGTGGGCATGGTCTCCGGGTTTAGTTTTTAGGGCTTCTACAACAGCCCTTGTGGGTGAAGGAGAGCGGTTGTGCTTTCGTAGACATATTGATTCAGTACCCCCTATAACCATCCCACACTTCCCGAACCTTTTGCGGTCCACTTAGCACCCAACCCGCCTCCAGAGGTGTCAGTACCCATATCTACGTCTTGGGGAGGTCCTCCCAGAGTTCCCTTCCGTGATTAGGGTTTAGGGTTTAGGGTTCCGTGATTTCGGGGCCGCCTTCCTTTTGCTGCCCCATAGCATGGTGGAGGGGTAGGAAGCCTCCTTGCCACAGCGGGCTGTCTGGGAGTCCTCGGCCGGCGCTGCGTATGGTGTACGGGTCATCCGCGACGCATGCGGTCCGGCTTCGCATGGTGTACCGGCCATCCGCGACAATGTCTGCGATCTACTACAATCGCTCATCGCCTTGCTGAAAAGCCGTCCAGCGCCCCGGGCATCCGAAGCCTTGCCAGCATCTCTTCCGAATCCTGAACAGCTTACTAGCTGGTCCCGGGTTCAGTACACATTTCTAGTATAGAGTACCTCAAACTTACCTCAAAATAGTGCTGGCAATTGTTTACACCCCTATGGTACCCCTATGCCGAAGCCAATTGGCTCGGGCCCCTTAAAAACAAATCATAAAAATCCCCAAACACCAGCCCAAACCCAACCTCCGAACCATAAAACCTGAACACTAACCCCAATCGAACCCCTAGGCCCCTAAACCCTAGACCCTAAACCCTCAAACCCTAAACCCTTAAACCCTAAACCCTTAAACCCTAAACCCTTAAACCCTAAGCCCCTAAACCCTAAACACAAGTGTGGCCTATCCGCAGCCAAGCTAAGCGAGGAGCCGACTGCATGGCTCTTGCAGCTTATGTCGGGCCTACTTGGAGGGTTTAGGGTTTAGGGTTTAGGGGGACTTAGTAAGTAGGCTAATAACCACTATAACACATATAGTAACCCTAGCTATCCCCCTTATTAACCTGCTTAATTAAGTCCCCCTGACCCTCCAAGTAGTTGACCTACAGTCTAGACTCCTGGTATTTGGCTTCAGAGCCCCTGTAATACTCCTATACAGCCCCCCTTAAAGAGTTTGGACTATAGCTACTTTCATTACGGTGTTGGGGTACCTTTCTGGGGCACGCCCCTAAACCCTATGAGGGTTAAAGCAGACTTGGGAAGTTAGGAGGCATACGTACGACCTTGAAAGGTAGTTCTGATCCTGTTGCTGAGATAAACAAGGAAGAACAGTCAGACTTCTGCCAGAAACTCTTAAGCCCTATGGTCCCCCTTAAGTAGATGGAATGTGGGGTTCAGGCTTTAGGGTTATAGTCCCCCTTAAGTAGATAGAATACGGGGTATATGGGGATCTTGTTTAAATATACCCATAGCCATATTCTATGTACGTAGGGAGGACTATACACTCTAAAGCTTTCTAGGAATGACGTCATGTGGTGTTGTCTGCATGGGCTAGGTGATGTTGGCCAAGCGAGACTATGCGCTCACCGATCCAAGCCAGTTTGTGCTGATTCCACAGCCTGAAATGCGGCAAGAGGACTTTCCAGTAGATACTTGTGCGAAGGATCTCAGGGGTACAAATACTGGGCACGGAAGGATTCTGTGAATCTGGGGTTGAAACCATGGGCGCCCAGTATGGGCCCTTAATCCTGAAATACTATAAATACACCCTATGTGTACCCTTCAGGAATCTGACAGGCCCAAGTGTGGAAAATTGGAGCTCATACATATAACTCTAAACCCGAAACCTTAAACCCTATTAGGGGCCATACTTCTCAGCCTAAACCCTAAACCCCCAACCCTATAGTAGGGCCCCTACTTGAAACCTTGCAGTGAAGCCATGGTGTGCCCTTAAGTTACCCCAAAATAGTCGCCTAATAATCCCCAATATAACACCCTTCAAGGCGTTTAGACCTCAAACCGTATATAATCCCGTACGTACCCCCCCTTTCAGGAGTTTAGACCCTAAACCCTATATAATCCATTCTGTAACACCCTCAAGCAGTTCAGATTATGGCTCATAGGGAGGTGGGGCAATGCTTAGGGACAGTCTCCTCACGGTGACAACCCTAAACCCTAAACCCTAAATGTGTCTGATCTCCTTATAGTCGAGGATCCTCCTTGTGCCCTTCTAGACCCTAAACCCTTAACCCTAAATAGTGTTTAGGGTGTAGGGGCCCTCCCTGTGCCCTGTAAATAGGGGTATGATTTCTTTCATATAAATCAGATAATATATGTGTGGTTGTCAAAATTATGGTCCCTTTTTGGGTACCCTAAATATTAGGTGCCGTATAATGGGGATCCAAAAAGGGACCAGAATTTTGACAACCACCCAGACATATCCACACAAAAAACAAAAAGCTGCTCGAGAAAGGGACCCCAACCTCGAACACACCCCCTTAGACATGGAAAAGCAAAAGCAAGTCCGTGCCAGGATATACCACAATGGGCAGTATACAATATTAGGGGAGGTTTAATTTAGGGACAGGAGATTATTTTAATTGAAAGTCACCCAAACTCAACACCAAACACATACACCCGCCAATATTCCTAAGGAACACTGTACACTCTCATCAAGGACCATAGCTCAAGAAGACAACTTCATATGTGTCTCTTTCGCCTTGATGCCAGAAACTTTCAAGAACGCCTTTGCAGGGGATAATACTGCTTACTGACATCCACTTCAAGCTTCAAACAAAATGCTGGATGAATGCGGCTCCACTAGGTTGGCCCCTAAAACCCATTGAAACATATTAGAAAATCTTAGTATACACGGTCCCCTATTAGAGCCATTAGGGAAAATAGTAAATATCCCAGGGGGCCTACCCAGTCCAACTACTGAAGATGGTGGCCCGCAATGGGCACCTATGCCTCATGACCCAGAATCCTTGGAGGCTCGAAAAATTTAGATCCCCTATATAGACCCATTATAACAACTACATAATCCTTATATAATTTGCCATATGGTTCTAGGGGATCTAAAAATTAGATCCGTTTGGGGGTCTGGGGAGTGCGTTACTGGCCTTTGAGAAGAACCACTGCGACGCCGCGTGCGATGTAATATTGATTGTATTTGGGCCCTAGAACCCTACTATTGGGTCCTTGGACCCTTAGGGTATAGGGGGCCCTGCAGTTTTCGAGAAACTTCCTGATTCAGTTCTCTGTGTCTTCTGGGACGTTGAGAAGCGGAAGCAAAATGAGTGGGCGCGTCGCACCACTGTAGCTAGCAAACGACATGTTTGGATGCAGTGGCATGTCAAAAAGGTTGGTAGAAGTTGATGGTGTGCGCGTGGATGCCTAAATATCCCTGCTGCAATCATCTTAATCCTTGCAGAATCAGATTTCAGCGCATCTACGTCTGCCATGTTGAATAACTGTTATCTGCGCAAAAGTGCCCCACCCACCTCTAATTTTTGCTGCACTCACTCAAGCAGCAAAAGACAACCCAATTACAAACTCATCCCATGAAATTTTGATCACTTGCAAGTCTCCATCTTGATGAAGAGCAAGGTTGTGTTGGTTACAGCAGCGCTGCTTCCGGATCACAGTTCTTGTTGTTGGAATCCTCATCATAGCACTTATCGTGTGTTGAAGACTACCGCTCCTTTTGGAAACCCAGTGCTTACCCAGCAATGCAAAGACAATCCAGCATGCGTATGCCCGTCCTAGAGACTGCGAACCCTAAGCCTTCAACACTGTAGGATCTGCCCCTCAAATTCGGAACTGCATATGAGCCATAGTCTAAACTCCTAGTATCCCCAAAAATAACCCCTATAGTGCTCTCCTACATAATCCCGTATATAAGCCCCTTTAAGGAGTTTAGACTATGGCTCATATGGGAGTTTCTTGCTGGGGGTAGGAGGGAAGAAGGGATTTATAGTCCCTATAACATCCCTTCATAATGTAATCGCTTATTCCCTACTGAGCACCGGTAGGTTATCTAGGTGGTAAGCCCTTAGGTAAACCCCAGCCCTGTAATAGTGGCTATAGGATGCTATAGGTGATAATGAGGACTATAGTAGGGTCCCATTATGTTCCTATTATACCACTATTACAGGGTGGGGGGTCCTTCTAAGTAAGCCCTGACATCAGGCCGGCACGGGGCGACGGCCGCCGGAACCATCACAGCGGGAACCACGGTGGCGGCTACCACGGCGGCTGCTGCGGAGGGGGCATCTGCAGTGGGTGAGATGGCAGTTTTATGTGCTTTGTGTGTGTGTGTGTGTGTTTTTAGGGTTTGGGGTTTAGGGCTCCAGCAACTATGTAACTATGTATATAAAGCCTATGATGGAAAAGATTCGTGTAATTCAAACTTCCAGCTGAGATAGTTTGAGATTTGGGTCTCCGATGGTCTCCCGTATATGGGAACCTAGTATTTTGGCACAATTTACTCGCTATCTAGGCACTTGGAATCTTTAGACTCGGCTTTAAAGTTGACGCTCCGCCCTAACAAAAATATCTAAAAAAAACTCCTACAGCAGCTTTTGAGGATTGCGGGCTTTGTAATTAGGGACTTTATGAAGTTCCCATGTTGCTTTGGGAAAAACAAACTTAAGGCTTGGGAGCTTTAGGTGCAGACCTTGCCGGGCATCGTTCAAGAGTGAAGATGAAGACTTTGGCATACCACTACTAGATACACCTATTCTCTCATGTGAAATATGCCGTCGCGATATATACGGCCTCTTATCGGGGAATGTTTAATGCTAGGGGAGGGGGGATATGGTCAGGGTTTGGGGTTGCGGGATCATAAGGGTTTAGTTTAGGGTTTAGGTGCTTAGCCAGGGTTTAGGTTTTGGAGGCCTCTTGACAGGGTTCGGCGTATGTCGCTGGGGCTGGGCTATGCCTTTAACCTAATGACAACAATAACATGCCACAAGCACGGAGAAATGGCAGGAAAACATGTTCTACGGGCAAGTGCTGCCCCGTATCCTACCTTTATTAAGCTCCGGGGGATTATTTCCAGAAAATGTAAAGCACACAAAGGCAAATTAACGGGGAACCTGGCAGGGGAAGGATAGGGAGGCGTGCTAGGGAAACCCATGATCCCTGCTCAGGCTACCCCCTAAACTTTGGAGAACTTGAAACCCTGGTAAAAATTGTAATTTTTGCTGTTCCTTAGAAATCCTTAAGCAAAAAGTAAAAAAAACTATTTCCAAGTACCCCTAAGTAAGCCCTAAACCCACTGCCAGCCTTGCGCTTGAGTGACGCTGATCCTGCGGGGTGGCGCGCAAAGGAGCAGATTTGAAGCGGGAGGTTACAAGGTGGGGGCCCTCTAGTTATGTAAGCGATAAGAAACTTAAGTTAAGTCACCACAATGGTATGGGCATATAACGGATAATGAAACTTCCCTGTTGAAATACTTCAATGTAAACTCTCAACAGCAGCCCAATGATCACCTAAATGTAGCTCCCATAACTGGAATTTTATCAGACTTATACTGATACTTACCCTCTTGAAAGCTGGGTTGGCCCCTAACACCCTTTGAAAAATATTAGTATATAGGGTCCCTTATTAAAGCCATTAGGGAAAACATTAAATATCCCAAGGGCCTACCCAGAAACCCATGTATGAACAGCTCCTTGAAGCAGGCGTCATTCCCCTTGTCAGCCCCAAGCCCTCAACTTCTGAAACCCTGGGTTTAGGGTTTAGGGTGAAGGGCTTCTGGTCACGATTAGAGGTCGATCCCCTCGCCATAAGATAAAAACCTGCCACATTCTTCACATGGAATATTGCCGTCATGCTATATTACAATACCTTGGGAAGAGTTGAATATCAGGGGGTGGGGGTTTTGACTTTAATTAAGGGGTGGCCGCCCATATACCTGTCAGACGAGGAACTGGAGGCACTGGCACTTTGAAGCAGTCTTCTTCAAGAGTAAACCTCCCAAAGCCTCTTCCGGCATCGCGAGAAGGCAAGAGGAGGGAGGCGAAGGTGGGTGGGTGGGGTTTAGGGTCTAGGGTGGTGGAAGATGCTGATCGCGAGACATCGTGAAGAAAACGCAGCTGCCTTCAGAATTGTGCGCTGCAGCTTTACGCAAACGATTGCAGGAATGCCGGACTGGTGAGGAAGCTGTTGCCCCAACAAACCACCCGTAAGACAGCGAAGGGACATGAGAGGTCTCTTCCTTGTTCAAACCCTAGCAGATAATAGTTTCCATGTTATTTTCCGTTTCCCCCCATATATCCCCGATATATACTCTATTACAATATAGTAGTTTCCATTTTCTTTTCCACTATCCCTATATACCCCTTTTTGAGTCACTCAGCTGTGCTGCAGGCAGAACCTTCCCTGAAACCCTCCCCCAAAAACGCCTTTACTGATGTTTAGGGGCTTTATCTTAAGAACATGTTCAGGACATCCCTAGAAATGCTGTGTACCGAGGAGCCTATATCTAATCTCAAGCAGGCTTCGGGGAAACTGTGTGTTCGGGCGATATAAGGACTGTAACTACAGTTAGGGCTTGGGTACGTCTTCCAAGAAGAGGTCTCTTTTGTGGAGTTGATACCTAAATCTTGAATGCCTTCCCCTGAAAAACACACTGGAAGCAAGATCGCAGAATGGGAAAGAAAAACAAGTGCAACGAACGACACTTCAGCTATAGTCTAAACTCCTAGTATCCCCCTTAATAACCCCTATCCTAGTTCCCTATATAATCCTCTATATAACCCCTTTTAAGGAGTTTAGACCATGGCTCACTTGGAAAGCGTCCTTGGCACCTCTTTGGCACCTGTCTGATGGGAGTAAGCCGGTTCGTCACGAGGAAGCGAAATCCAGTTCAGGTTTAGGGTTTAGGGTTTAGGGTTTTGGGCAGATATGAGCTGTAATCTAAACTCCTAGTATCCCCCTTAAGAAGCCCTATAATCGATCCCTAAATTATCCCCTATGTAACCCCTATCAAAAAGTTTAGACTACAGCTCATATGTGAATATTGGGCGCTTAGATCCTTAAACCCTAAACCCTAAAACCTTAACCTTCAGGGGCTGACTTGGATTTTGCCATCTTTCCCTACAGCAGCAATACACTGGAGTGAGACATGTGTTGCACGTTGCCTCAGTATTCTATATGGGGTTTCCATTTTCTTTTCCATTATCCCTACATAACCCCCACATATACCATCCCTGTTTCGGGCATCTCACTTTTGTACATTCTACATCGGCACCCAATGGCCCGTGTACAGTTCTGTATAACCGGTGCGGGCTCAGATCTGCACAGATGAGAACGGTTTAGGCAGTCTGCTGTTGTGGTGGTACGCACACAATGTGGGCAAGTTGGATCAAAGGTTGGAGGACAGTATGGTTGACCTTAGTTGTCAGAAATGACAACTTCGTAGAAGCCCAATTACTGTTCCCGCGCATCTCTATCAGCCCTGAGCCCTACCCCGTGCACCTGCACCTACAACCCAGGAACCTAGGGTTACAACTTCAGGCAAAACAGCTACAACCCCAATTAATCGACTTTGAGGGTTTCAAGATTTAGGGTTGAAGGAAACAACCAATGTTTTTTGATACTATTGGCGGCGGCCTTACAAGCACGGAGTGCCATAAGCAAATGAAGATCACGGCCTTCAAGGTCCTGGATTCTTTTATTTGTGCCGCGATGCTTCAGCCAGTTTAGGGCTGTTGGGTTTGCAACCGGCAGGGAATTCCAGCCTAGTTGGGCTTTACCCCATCAAGACATTGTCCAAACCCCAAACCAGGAAACCCCATAACCCTAGAGGCCACGAGACAGCCTTCTCAAAAGGTCGGCGAAATGAAATGAATGGAATGCGGATTGATTCAGATGAATGACGTTTAGGGTTTATGGCTTGAACCGCCTCATGTACGGGGGCCGATTCACTGCACAAGCAAATGTGATGAAGGAAGGAATGTTACTCAGTACTGCGCGAAAAGCATTACGGATGGTCAACCAGACATTCACTGGAAGCCAATGACCTTGCATGGACATTGAAACCCTTCAGCATTAGCCAAATCCCTGTTTGAGCTGAGACCCGCACACAAAAACCACATCCCTTCATCATGAACCCTAATACTACTTGGATCATCTTTCGACTCGGTGAGTCTAACTACAATCCCCGCCCCAATAAGTCCTGTTGTAAGCTCAGTAACCTCCTATTACTAAGTAGACTTTGTCAAAAGATCCTCCAAGTACTCTCTGCTTGCCTGACGTGCTGGCCACAGGATCCTTGCCAGAAACCATGAATTTGCGTTCCAGGCGCATTTCAGGGTCTTACGGTTCAGGGTTTGGCGGTTGCGGGGCTTGGGAATCTAGCCCTGTATAAGCCCTAAACTCTAAACCCGTTTTTTTGCCTCCAGGGTGCTTAGAATCCAAGGCTGTCCAATTGTTGGGATTTGCCGCTAGCCTAGAAACTCGCGGACACTGAATCTTATGGATAAGATCCCATGCGTTATCCTCAATGTACACATGAACCACTTCAAGGAAAACTCCAAGAACCTGTTCTGGCAAGGCCGACGGTAGAGAACAACACCTCCACTCTTGGTGGACCCTCCCTCACCCAGTAATAGTGACTATGACAAGGGATAGTGGTGATTCTATGAACATCTTAAATTCTGGTTATACCGCAACTGCAGGGTGGGACGTCCACATAATCCAGTACTAGTCGCGGTGCCATATTAGGGGATCTATCTTACAGATCCTCCCAACGTTTGGGAAGAGCATTTCTAAAACACACTAGCAACACTAGCTATAAAAGACCAGAGGTTTTCACCTGATTATGATTTGGGCTTTGCGGCTTCCTACTTGTTCGAATTAAAGGGTTTGGCAGGCGGGGCGTGTAAAGCCGGGATCTCGGGGCTTGCATAACGTGGAACAAGTTGGAGTGTGTACTGTTTCAGGCTCCTCGCCCGCGAGACCACATGCCCTTCCAGAAGTGCAACAATCCAGCACCCACTATCGGACTCCCAACACAGCTTCAAAAAATCAAGCGTGGAACGACGCAGTCTCTCAAGTGCTAGAAACTGCTGAGGCAGCAGGATAAATGGTTTGGGATGTATTGGCCTTGGGGCGGATGTGCTATTTTGGGGTCTAACTTAGGAAGACCCCCCACCCTGTAATAGTGGTATAATAAGAATATAAGAGGACCCTAATATAATCCCTGTTATCCCTTATGCTCACTATTACTGGGTGAGGGGTCCACCCAGGGTCTAACAACTACTGTCTGCGGTCTTCACAATGAGCTTCCAGGTGAAGGGCTCTCTGAACCTGTTTAAAGGTTCTGGGGTTTAGGGTTTTAGGGTTCAGGGTTTAGGGTTCAGGGTTTAGGGTTCAGGGTTCAGGGTTTAGGGTTCAGGGTTTAGGGTGGTTTTGACAAGTCAGATGATAGCTTCTAATCAAATGGAGGAGTTGTTGTCTTGACTGCTCCGTTTTGGGGATCATCGTATACCGACCCTTAATCTTAAGCCCTCAACCCTAAATCTGTAATCCCCCTAGACCTTGAATACAAAATCATCAGTACCTCAAGGCTATACTACAATAAACATACTTCCTGGAGGAGATTTCAAAACTCTTAACCCTCAAAACCTGAACTGTAAACCCCTACACCTAGTAAAACCTAAACCCTGAACTCTCCACCCCTCCCTAAAACCCCAAACCTCGTGGACCTAAAGTAGATAGTGCGTATATGGGGATCTTATTTTAATGTACTCCAAGCCATATTCTATCTACTTAGGGGTGATTATGAACCGAGAAGACTTTATCCCCACCTGCTGGAAGTCTGAATCCGCACCAGACATGAGGGTTCCCCAAAATTAGGAGTACCTTTTGGGGGTCCCCGTAAAAATAAGGGTTTTAGTATTTTTTGGTATCTAGATTGATTATTGGGGTCCCCCTATTCAGGGAAACTACCAACTTCTTTTTGGGCCAACCTTTTGTCAGGGTAGAATTCCCTGAAAATGGACCCAAATTACATCCCTAAACCCCAAACCCCCAAAACCCTAAACCTTAAACCCCCAAAACCCTAAACTCCCAAACCCTAAACATGGGCCCTCAGAGCTGTCTTTACAACATCAAGTCAAATCTCAAAGGGCTCCAAAGGTGGGATGAAGGAAGGAAGGTGGGATTAGGCTTTGGGTCTTAGGGTTTTAGGGTTTTAGGGTTTAGGGGAAGGAAGGTGGGGTATAGGGACATAAGCCCCAATGTAGTAGAGTATATACTAACGATCCTTTAACCTACCTACCTTCATCCTACCCTTTGAGCACCCTGAAAATCCAGCCTGGGCAACCACGGGCCTTAGCAAATGCTTGATCTTCAGTTTGGAGATCTCATTTGAGGATTTGATATTATGATGCCCCACAAAAAAACTTTTGGGTTTTAAGGTAGGGTGTATAGCATTGGCAGGAGGGGAGCAGGTCTCTGGCTTCGATAGCTAGAGTCTCCATTAAGTAGATAGAATATGGCGTATATGGGGATCTTATTATGAGCTTAAGCAGTTCCATATTCTATCTACTTAAGGGGGACCATAGTGTGAAAGGGTTTTGGGTTTTGGGTGTGTACAGTTGTTCTGTAGGTTCATTAGGGGCTATTGTCCACCAAGTAAGTAATGGCGCATGACTTACAGGGGAATGGAGCTTCTGCGAAAAGTTTAACTTTATAATCTCTCCACTCAAAGGCTCATAGCACAGCTTAGGGCTTGGGGTTTAGGGTGTAACGGTAGCCCTTTACACCCTCAAAGGGTATAATCATGGGCTTGTGGTAAGCCCAAGACCCCCTAAAAGAAAATGGATCCTATGACTAGCATATGAACATTACAGGCTCCTCATTACAAGTGTTGAGGTTACCAAACTCTGTAGTCTCCGTAGACCTATAATAGAAATGCTATTTCTAGTATTTCCTTAGGGTTATACTATAATAAGAAATAACAATAGTTCCTGAGGACAGTACAGAGCTCCCCTAAACCTAAATCAACCCGAACCTGGGCCGGGGAGTATGAAGGATTAAGGTTTGGAGTTTGGGTTCTGGGTTTCAGGGTTTCCTTGGGCTTTTGTAGAGGAGCTTTGGTTTAGGGTGTAGGGTGATTTAGAACATTCAGGAGTATATCACGCGTTTGGCCTTCAGAGCCCTTTAGAACAGGTAAGTATGAAAAAGAGTCCTCTGCCCTCAGCCACGGGAAATACAGGTCTTCAAAATGGTGTTGTCTTAGTAGGTACCTATTCTAGCTTTCTCCCATTATTCACAAAAAACGCGAAACAAGATCAAACAAAGCTTTTTCAGCATGTCCGCCTGGAGTGCGGAAATCAGTCCTAACTCCCAAACCCTACGTGTACAGAAACAACTATGGAAGCCCAAAACCCCAAAACCCTCGGAAAATAGCTGTTTTCCGAGCATCGGCCGAAGTTATGGGTTTAGGCTTTGGGGGTTATCGGGTTCCACGTAAGTTTGGACGGACTAAGTTCCCCCCTCCTAGCAGAACTCCCACCGCCTGACTATTCACAGGAAAAACCCAGATGTGCTCGGGGAATTTGTATTACTGGGGGGTTCAAGCTGGAACTGCTAAGGGAGGCGATTACTTATCTCCCCAAAACCCTGACGCCCGAAGTTTTAAGTCCCAAACCCCGAAACCCTAAAATCTTTTAACTCCAAAGACCGAAGCCCAATACTCCACATCCCAAGGCCTTACACTCTAAACCGGAACCTTTACTACATAGATGCTTCTACCCCCAAAAAACTACGCCCAACACCCTAAACCTCTGAACCCCATAAACAATCCGGATGGAAAGCACTCGCAACCCTGAAGCCCTAAAACTCTTTAGGGTTTAGGGCAACCTAAAACAACAGTAAAACATCTAAAAAATTAAACACAAAAACGAAAAGCCCCCAAATGCCCAAAGTCCCAAGACAAAATGGTAGTGCCCGCAAACAGGGGAAACCCGGTATAGGCACCCCTATATTTATTAACCCTGAACCCTCAACCCAGTAATTTGGGAAACCATCACCCAGAGGGTCCAAGTACCCAATAATTAGGTACTTGGGTTTGGGTTCATAGTATTTTTAGTACAGGTTTTTGGGTAAGTATATGACTAGTAGGTACTTGGACTCTTAGGGTCAAATGAAGCCCAGTGGCACAGAGGGCCGCGAGGCTTCCATCGTCGCCAGCCGCACCTTGCGCGGAGTGCTGTGATGTGGCGGGCTTTCCATTCTGTAGGGGGTTTAGGGTTTAGGGATTAGGGTTTAGGGATTAGGGTTTAAGGATTCGGGTTTAGGGATTAGGGTTTAGGGATTAGGGTTTAGGGCCATTAGGGTTTAGGGTTCAGGGATTAAGGATTAGGGTTTGGAGATTAGGGTTTAGGGATTAAGGCTTTAGGGTTTAGGGTCGAGGGTTTTAGGGCTTAGGGATTAGGGTTTAGCGATTAATATTAAGGTTCAGGGATTAGGGTTTAGGGTTTTAGGGCTTAAGGGTTTATGGTTAGGGTTTAGGGTTTAGGGATTATAGGGTCTACAGATTAGGGTTTAGGGAGTAGGGCCATTAGAGTTTAGGGTTTAAAGACTTGCCAACATGACTTCGTTGTCTATTCGAACTACCCCATGCCGTACTTCTAGAAAGTGGCAACTACTTATACAAGGTAATTTAGAATAGTTTCAACTCCCAATTGGAGGCTATTGTGGTACTATTCCCTATATAAACCACCATTTAGGGTGCTTTGAATTGACCGGCTACTCAGGCTTCGACATTACTGGGTTTGAGTCATCGAGCTACCAGCGCCCCCGCGAGTTGAGGGCCTTGCTAGGAAGTACCGGGCGGCTACGGTGCAGGCCTATGATCAAGAAGTACGATCAACTCAGAAAGTCTGAAACCTGAACAGATTTGGATCTCCAGGGTCTGAGTCGGAAAGTCCCAATACACGTACCAGCCTAAGCCTTTGAAATGAAATACGCGACGGGGGGCAAACAAAAGGCCCCCCGGCTGCCCGCTGACGCATGCACCATGAAGTCACTTGTTGAAACGTTTGGCTGAAACCTTACACTTGTTTGGCACCCAAACCGCAGATTTTTCTTGGCTCCAGCATCTGGCTCCAGGAACTGAGGTTGGTGGGGGTTTGGAAGCCTCTGGAGGTTTTTTAGGTGAGAAGCCCGCGTTGAATTACAAAGCGGTTCATCTTGAGATTTTGGAGAGGCGAAAAACTTTCAGCAGAATTCTACTCAAATGCCTAGGCTGTGTCAGGGCTTGTAAGCCGGAACACATGAGCCCCTACACTCCAAACCCTAGATGCTAAACCCTGAACCCTGAAATCCCATTCCAAAAGCCTGAATCCTAAACCCTAAATTCGGAACCTGAGCCTGAAACCCTAAACCCTGAACACACTTAAAGCTCTTCACGCTAAACGCAAGGTGAGCTACCGTCAATATTTCCTGAATAAATCATTGACATGGGCTCCTGATTAGGAAAATTCGAATTATGGACTATACGAGCCACAAAATGGACCCGATATGTCCACCATTACTGGCCTACAAAGTGGGCCCCCTAGTTGCATAACTATAAATAGAACTCCCATAACTTGAATTTATACGACTTATACTGACAGCTGACCATATTATAGCCCATTTATAACCCGACCTAGAACTAGGGGCCCCTCCCCTAAACCCTAGAGCCTCTAACGTTGACAGTAGCTCATGTAGGCCAGGCGACTAAGAGCTGCGAGGAAAGTTTCTTCCCATCCTCGCCATACCTCCGTAAGGGTTGAGTTTCAGGTTTCAGGTTTCGGGTTTAAGGTTTGGAGGCCGAGGGTTTGAGGCGTATGGGGCTGACCCAATCAGGGTTTAGGATTTAGGCAATACATCTCAATGAAGGAACATACCTGAACGCTGCCAGGACCTCGCTCCTGGTTAGGGCCCTAAACCCTAAACCCTAGGGGTACAGGGTCGTTTGGGTAGGGTTGTAAGAAGCTGTTGGACTTCAGGCCTCAGCATGTTGTAGGTCTGGAACTCTGTGGTTTCTGGGCTAACTCTTTCTTTCTGCGTGTAGGGACCCTAAACCCTAAACC
>CAJNIZ010003247.1:87813-125758 GCA_905231905.1 Symbiodinium pilosum | reverse complement strand
CTAATAAGGAATCCTTAGTTTCTGAAGCTTGGCTATGTCTGAACTTCTATAGATTTGGTAGTTCAAGGCTACGGCTCCAAGCTTCAAAGCCTTAAACTTACTATTAGATTCCAAGCTTGGTTTATAAAGCAAAAGCAGTGGTAAAGGCTAAGGCTGGAAGCTTCAATGCAAGCATCGCAAGCAAACTGATTAAGGCTTAGGCTCTAGAACCCTAAAATTAGGAAATTTTGGGCTGGGAAATAATATTATTGCCACCCCTCTTATTACTGCGATTTGGACCTAAGTAGACCTTGTTGGGCTCAAAACTTGTTAGAAAGCAAATTTGCTTGTGCGGGATTTTTCCGGTCAACAAAATACTATTGCCACCCCCTTTATTACTGCTAGGGTAACATTAGTTGAGGAATATACCTTAGATTGTATTAGCACCCTTAACATGGTTTAAGGTATGTTCCCTAATTAAGCTATAATGAGCTCCTCGGGTAGGTCGGGCGCAGGAAGCTACCTGCCTGAAGTTAAGAACTGATGCAAAATCTTATGTTGGATCCACCTATCCAAGCATACAAGAGCTAGCAAGGGTTCGGGGCTGTCAAAAATGTAGTATTTTTTCGCTAGTCCTAATAGTCTTTTAGAGTGCCCAAAAAGAGACCGTGACTTTGACACGCCCCCCTCCCCCTCCCCTCGCCCCCCAAAAATCTTTGTTACCAGGAATCCCAATGACGCCCAGCATGGGCAAGCAACCAAGAGTTCCTTAGACTTCACCAGGGTGTTTGTGAAGAATTATGGTCCCATTTTGGGTACGCCGCTAAATATGAGGTGCCGTATTATAATAGGGATCACAAAGGGATCACTAAACCCTAAAGCCTGAACCGTAATTTTGACAACCACCCACCAAGGTGCCCAGAATCCGATGAGGTTCTGTAGAAGCTCTCAGAACGACCAATATTTTCCCGTGAACACCTGAGCAAGTGCCAGTAGCTACTATATTTGAGAGTAATCAATTATGATGTCCAAGCATCTCGCCATGTGGCTGAGCGTGGCTTGCACAAGCCTGGCTCTCGCGGCCTTTGAAGCTGGGCATCCTCCGTGTCCACTTGGCCCGACGGGGGTCAGCATTGCGTGCCTTTTGAAGCAGGGCTACGACATCCCACACGATCTCTTGGTGAAGGAAGTCTTGGCGTTGGACGCGCTGCTGCAAGGAACTTCAAGTTCTCAGCTGGCGTCGAACAACATGAATGGTGTTACCGGAGGTGGATGGAAGCACGCACCATCTCCTACTGGAACGCGGATGGAGGCCAACGATCCCTATGATGATGTCTTGAAGGCTTCTGATGGAAGAGGCCACGTCGCACCACCGTCTCCTTCCGTCCCCAACGTTTTGGACTATCCGCAGATTCGCAGCATGCACCACAACACCAGGACCCGGGAGGCGGCTAGACCTGCCACCCGACGTGCGCCACCACGATGCCGAAGCGGAATGCTTCTGGGATGTTTCGCAGTAATTCTCCTGTGGCTGGCGGTGCGAAGGAAACGGCAGACCAGAAGGTTTTTGCGTTTCCGTCGAAGCGGGGCATCTCAGCAGATACAGGCGATGGAGTTGCAGATGGCAGCTATGGAAGAGAACGCTGAGGTGAAGTTGGCCTTTTCTGCTTGGGCCTTGTTTTCGCGGGGCGAGGAGGACGTCCGCCAGAAGATGAGCATGCAGCAAGAGCTAGACGGCCTACGATCTGACAAAGCAAACCTGCAGCAGCGGCTGAATTGCTTGAATGCTGCCGACAACTCTTGTGGCTCCACCGGCAGCCTCAGCATGATGGTGGGCAATGCCGCGCGCTGTCTCGCTTTGGAGCAGACCTCCGGCTCTACGGACCATCAAGCACAACAAGTGTCAAAGAAGGAGTTCCCTTTTTGCTTCGCCTCCGTGCAGCTGCGTGGCGGATGCACGGTGAGGAAACTGCCCGAGTTCTGGGGACTCTACATCGACCGCATCGGCAGCGTCGTCCCGGGCACCGGCCGTGCGAACTTCAAGATGAAGCGGCGCGGGTGCCACACAAGGAGCAGAAGTTTCGTCACAAAGGCCAGGGCGAAATGTCGACTGCTGCTTCTTCTCGACGGCCTGCTTTGGGCGGCTTCCTGCTTCGCAAAACCTGATGGTTTCCCCCACCTGACAGTGCCAGTAGTACTTTCCAGTAACCTGTAAGTTTTGAAAGCCTGAGTAACTATCAGTCTTATTCGCTTTTAGACCCCTGAGCAGCTATAGTAGAATGAACCCAAGACCATTTTCAAATTGGGCTTTTACGTCAGAGGGCTTGACAGGTTGACAAGGATAGTAAGGCCGGCCCTAGTCATGTCCTCACCTGCTGCACAGAGCGCTTGACAAGCTGGCAGGGATAGTCTTCTATGCCCTAATCCCCAAGCCTTAAACTTTAAACCATGCTCACTTGCTGCATAGGCTCATCTCTGAGAGGGAGAGCGTCTGCCGAAGCAAGAAGTTGGTTGAGCCTGGAAACCAAGCTCAAATTTGCAATTCGTATCACCCTAGTATTACCCCTCTATAGCCCTAACATTACCCTTATAGTCCTTCCTTCGCCCTTAACCGTAAACCTACTAGACTGTTTCGGACATACCCTATCTTGTCACGCCCCCCTCTCCCCTTTTCCCCCTAACGCCAGGTGCTGAATGCCCTCTGGCCTGCATGGAAGGCGGCGTTGCAGTCCTTACGCGACACTGGGTTGCTGTTGAGGAACTTAATGTAAGTTACTATATTGGGGAAGCCATATCAATTACTATATATATATACCCATCATGGTAATGCTAAACCCTAAACCCAATACATCCTATATAACTTTATAACCTTTATATATACATATATATACACATATATATATATACATATACATCTACCCAAAAGGCAACCTAGTTTAAGTGCTTCAACAGCAACCCAGGACATGGAGGTCGCAAGCACGTTGCTTGGCACAGCAGCCCGAAGGAGTGATAAAGGCCCGCAAAGCCACATGAGACATAATGTAAACTCCTGAAAGGGGCTCAGGGTTTAGGGTTTAGGGGTTCTATGAGGGCCTACTATAGGGGTTATAAAGGGGGATACTAGGAGTTTAGGCAATGGCTCAAATGAGCTAGAGTCGAAACTCCGTGAAGGGGGTTATATAGGAGATTATGTAGGGATTATAAAGGGGATTATATTGGGTTTAAGCCGTAGGGTCCTGAAAGGATTATGTAGGGGAGCAGGAGTCTCAACTCCTTAAAAAGGGTGATGTAGGGGGTTATATGGGGGAATATTGTAGGGGTTATTGAGGGGGATACTAGGAGTTTAGACTAAAGCTTACATGGACACAAAGGTCCTGCAGGCAGGATGTCTTATACGAGGTTCCCTCACTAGTTTCCAGCCTGTGTGAAACTTTGCACCTTGCCATACCACCCTGGGTTGGCCATGGGCTCAAAAGGCGGGATGAAGCTTTAGGTTTTAAGGTTTAGGGGTTATCGTAGACTCAGTTGTTGGGGCCTATTTCCTATATCTTGCCTTCGTTTGTTTGACTTTGTAGCCTTCCGAATGAAAGGGGAACAAGAGGTCGAAATAGACCCTCGGCTCCACGAGGCTACGGTTTAGGGTTCAAGGTTTAAGGGTTTAGGGTGTAAAGCTTTAAGGTTTACAGGTTCAGAGTTTAAGGGTTTAGGGTTTAAGGCTTTAGGTTTAGGACCAATATAGGATTTAGGAGAACCTTACCGAGGCTGAGGCTACTGGGAACCCGTACCTGCAGGGAGCCCAGTATCTACCCCTAAGATAGAATATGGGGTATATGCCGATCTTCTTATGATATACCCGAGACCATATTCTATCTACTTAAGGGGGACTCTATATCATGCAGGGTTTATGGTTTTGGGTGTCTGGTGCCCAGGGAGCTCATCACCGCTTCATTGAGGAGCAGCATACCTTAGACATCATCATATCAGGGATTCTGGTATCATCGCGAAGCCCTGAACCCTAAGTCCAATATGTTCCTAAAATAAGGTGTCTTACCTAGACAGCCACACAAATCACTTTGGAGGGACCCCAGAGTGGAACAAAACACAACCCTACACCTCAACCTCAATTAGGATTTAGGGAACCCATGATTTAAGTAGCTGGAGCCCTACGGTTACCTAAAAATCCTAAACCGCCGGCCGACCTGATTAGCCAAGAGGTGCAAGCTACACCCGAAGGTACCCCAAGCAACCCTTGAAAAACAAAAGCAGCTTCTGTATCATGTTTCTGAAGCTCCTCAAGGTGCTTTCATAGCTATTGGCCCATGCTGAGTTACGCTCGAGCCCCTATAAGGTACCTAGACAAACTCCATGAAGCCCTTTAGGGGTTGCTCATGGCTGGGTAGTTGCTGGATACCATTCTAAAAGTTCCTTTGCCCTTAAAGCCCTCTAAGGCATACGAAAGTTAATCTCTAATGGTACCTTTACAGAGGGCACCAGATTGATTGGTGAACTTGAGGGCAGCCGAAACCCTAACCCTCAACTGAGGCAGCCAAGTGTGGTAAGCTACAATATTGCTATACAGCAGAGAGTGGGCTGGCGAGATGCGCTGGTTCTGCTTGGTAGCAACTTGGCCGCAAGCAGTCTACGGTTTAGGGTTTAAGGTTTAGGGTTTCAGGTTTTGGGATCAGGGTGTAGGGGTCGTGTGTAGCAGGTAGGGAAAGCCCAAAGAGTTTCGGATATGTACTACTTGTAGTAAAGCTAGTATTTTTAAATATACTTACTCAGTGTTCTTGTCAGAGCCAGGAGTTAGGGTGTAGGTTCAGGGCGTTGAGTTTGTGGTTTAGGCCCATGAACTATGGTGTACATCTTGCAGCGGAAGCAAATACAGTGGTAGATGTTTCTGCTCCATGTGTAGCATACAGCGCAGGTACCCGCTTGATGGCATTGCTAATGCCAGGCCCTGATATCACATGATTACTATAGCCCCCTTAATTAATATGCGCACCTCCCAAACTAATCAGGCCCAAGAAGCCTGTATAAGCCTCATTAAGCCCAAATAGTCCCCAATAATCCCATTACGAACCATAGGGCCCATCAGCTTGGGAGCCCGAGGAAGCCCCATGATGTTACGCCACACAGGTTGGTTCATAGCTACGTCCGCCACGTGTTTTTGCAATTTGGCAATCCCTACACAAGCACTACCCACAACTTCACTAGCTGGGGGCCGTCGGAGCCCACGAGCGAGTTGCAGTTCGGTGGGTGGAGCCTGGCTTGTAATTAGGGCAGAAAATCACTTGTTTGTTTGCTCCTTGATTGGCAAGGGACTCCGCGTGAAAAAAAAACGCCCCAGAGCTGTAGACTGTAGTCATCTTCCAGAGATGTGTTTGCAAGTCGATCGGAAAGGGATGACAAACCGAATCCCCTCTCTGCATAACAGGGACAGGAAAGATCCATGCGGTGCAGGTAGCTGGCTATCACTTCCAAGCCACCCAACTTCATGCACATCCCTACACCCCTCATGCACCACCACAAAGAGGGCATGCGCCGACAGTAATGACCTAGACGAGTCCAGCAACGAAACCAGGCATCAGGAGAAGCTTGGGCTGCTATTATAGAAGTAGAAGCTAAGTCTTCCTGATTCAGAAACCTTGTTGTTCGTGCTATATGTGTACATCTACACATGCCAGGATTACTTAACCCTAAATCTTGTACAACGCTGGAAGCAGACCTATCATGGGACCTCAGCTTAAACTCCCCGAGCACTAATACCTAGAGCCTAAGCCCTGAACCCGTAAATGCATTTGGGGTAGTATCCCCACACCCTGAACCCTAAACCCTAGACCTCAAATCGCAGCCCAGAGTCTTATGAGCTATAGTCTAAACTCCTTAATGGGGGATATAGGGATTATATAGGGATTATATAAGGATTATATAGGGATGATAGGAATAATGGAAAAGAAAATGGAAGCTACTATTTAGGGTTCAGGGTCTAAACTCCTTAATGGGGGATTATATAGAGGACTACTATAGGGGTTATTAAGGGGGATACTAGGAGTTTAGACTATAGCTCTTATGAGGTGTTTCAAGTGGATCGCTGCGTGTGGACGATGTGAGCTACAACAATGTCTCGGCCTTGACCCAGGGTTTGGGGTGCAGGGTTCAGGGTTGAGGATTTAGGGCCAAGTACCTACAGTCATATGCTTTCCCAAAGAAGAAACTCAGTAACTACAACCTAAAGAGTCTGAAAGAACCCGGCAAGCCTGGTAGATGAACATAATTTCCTCCATAGCCCCTCAGGGTCCAAGTATACATACTTCTCATCCCCAAACTACAGCCTAAAGCCTAAACCCTAAACTCACCCCAAAAAAGTCTCAGGAATCCGGCCTCAACCCTAAACTCTATATCACCTTAGTCTCGCCGGGTTGATCAGTATGGGGGATGAGCTGAGGAAGCGTTTAAGCTGCTATGTCCATGATTCCAAACTTTCTGCCCGTTCACGTTAAGGTTCAGGGTTTAGGGTTTAGGGATATCGGATTTAGGGATTTAGGGTTTAGGGTGTTGGGTTTGGGGCAACTTGATCCCCAAACGCCCCTTGACACTTTTATCATCCTCCCAGCAATATCAAGTTGACATTCGGACCCCTTATATGTTGTATGATACATTTCTCAGCTTACTGGTGCTTAAGGGAGAGTACGGGAGTGGATTCTTATCATAGGGTTTGGGGTTTTGGCTTCAGGGAGTGGATCCTGTACTCATCCCTGTAGAATCTCCATATGAGGTATAGTCCACTCTCCTTAAAGGGGGCCATGTAAGGGATTATAAAGGGAACTATTATAGGGGTGATTAAGGGGGATACTAGGAGTTTAGACAATGGCTCATATACACCACAATGATGGTATCTCTATTCACTCCCCCCCTTCCCTTGAAACACCAGTAGCTCAATTCAGAGCTATGTTCTTACTTGCAACTAGCTAAGTGTCCTTGTAATTAACTTCTAAGTCCTACACCCTTGCTGGAACTCCAATTACCAAGGGTTTCACGGGTTACATGTACTAGTTAGGGGTCATTGATACTAGACTGTGGGCATTGGGGGTTACGGGTAGCCCTGCACTCTACACACCCTCTACGGAAACCTCCCGAAGAGGTCCTCGCTTTGATATGGCATAAGCCAAGTCACAACCAGGTAATATCTTACTGGTTGGGGGCCTAATTGATATTATGGAAAACGCCAGCGTGTCGAAGTATACCTGCCTAGCACAAGCCCTCTTAACCTTGATAATTATCTTTCCGCTACCCATTACCTTGTCTATGTGGCTCGCCATTATTAGGGCAACATGCCTAAACCCCGTACACATTTGTATAAATAGCAATATCCGTCCCTACATCATCTCACTTTTCATTTCATGCTCCGTGTGCTTTTCCATATGATTTGCAATTTATCGTATACAACACTTTAATTCCTATATAGTATGCCCTTTTCCCCTCTATGCCTCTAGTTCTGCAGTTTACCACCCTGAGAATTAAACCCCCAACACAAACCGTAAATCCTGAACCCAAACCTAAATCCAGAACCCTGCACCCCTAAACCCTAAACCCAAGCCTCAAAACCCCCAAACCCTCAGCCCTGAACCCTAAGTCCTAGGTCCTTGCCCGCTGTGCTTTGGATTCTGCATGGCAGCCTGCGCTGTTTGTCCTGCAAGCACTTCGCCAAACGAGGCCAGGTTTGTGGATCATTTAGGGCCCCAAGGTTTAGGATTCAGGGTTTAGAGTTTAGGGTGTGAGGTTTGGGGTTTGGGGTTTAGCATGTTGGGTTCAGGGTTCAGGGTTTAGGTTTTGGGGTTTAGGGTTTAGCGTGTGGGGTTGAGGGTTTAGGTTTTGGGTGTTTAGTCCCTCCCTGGTAGTAGTTGGAATATGGGGTACATGCGGATCTTATCATGTTATATGTCAATTCCGTGTCCTATCTACTTCAGGAGGACTACAGGCCCTAGGTAGGGTTTAGAGCTCAAGGTTTAGGGCTTGAGGTTATGGAGAGGATGAATAGGGATCTATGCGAATATGTCTGGACGTATAGGGTTCAAGGTATAATAATCGAAAACCACATGAGCTATAGTCTAAACCAAAGGGGGTAATATACGGAATTTAAAGGATGTATTATCCGGTTTGTAAGGGGGATACTAGGAGTTTAGACGTTCACATGGCGGAAAAATAGCAAGCAATGGGATATGGATTGTATCAGGGTTACAGGGATTTGGGTCTCAGGTTTCCTGCCTTCCCTTGCTTGAGTTTTTGGTTGCTTACCAGTCCAGCTCCGTTGTCAAGAGCAATCCTTACCTGCAGGATTCGTGAAGCTTTTGAGAGGGGAGAGTGGATCAGCGCATGGTAGCGGATCAGCGCATGGTAGCGGACATAATAGGGATCTCAAGGAAGTGCTATGGGCATACTAATGTTGTTCCCAAAGGGGCGCCACCAAGACTACTGTCCTATCACGGGATGGCCATACAGGTCTCCATGTGAGCTTGGGGGTAAGCAGTAAGTGGGCTTGGAAGCATTAGCGAAAAAAACGCTGGATTTGCTGGCCTTCAATGGAAGATCCTACGGCCATCACGCAGTTTGGGATTTACGGTTTCAGGTTTAGGGTCCAGCCACCGAGGTTTACTTCATGTGCTGCACGCAAGCCATATCTAAAGCAAGACATCAATAGCCAGGTGAACACCATGTCATGGGGAAACATTCCCCCCCCCTTTGAGGGCCTTCCCTAGTTGGGGACCCCCCACTCCCTATCGGAGCCCATTTATCCTCCAATATTAGTTTAAGCCCGCGCCCTTCAAAATACAACATATTCCGCATAATGTACCCTGTATATTGGAGGGCATATTTAATGTTAGGAGTGGAGGGGGGGTGTTTAAAATTGCTAGGTATCCCAGCAGTATTTTTTCCCTTTTGAATTTTGCGATGTCCTAATTGAAGCTGCATACTAGGAACAAGTTACTGATATTACTCTTAAGTTGTTACTGGGGAACCTACCCTCAACCCCTAAACCCCTAAACCCTAAACCCTAAACCCTAAATATGAAGCGATCACGGGGATGGCCTCGGTGCGGTGGATGCAGGAGATCTTACTCCGACTCCACCAGCATACTGTAGGAGCCTCAATGAGGCATAGTCTAAACTCCTATTTGGGGTTATAAACAGCAGTTTAGACTATAGCTCAGATAATTATCAAGAGCATTTTAGGTTCAAGGTGCAGGATTTGGGGTGTAGGGTTTGAATAGCAATTTCAAAAAAGAATTGAGGTTTAGTCGAGGTACCTCATAGTACCCTTAGACAACACGTGTAGAGCCATAATGGCGTCCCGGACCATAATAGTCGTAATTCCTTACCGCTGACATTAAACCCCCACCCGCCCCCCCCGTAGTATTGAATATTCCCCAGCGTGGTATAGTATAATAGATGGGGAATATTTGATATCTACATATATGTATATTTATTTATGTTAGGGGAGGTGGGGGGGGGGGTTTAATGTTAGGCCCCGGCACGCAGATGTGGTGGTTTTCGCTACCAAATGCCATAACCTCAAGTGTTTAGGGTTTTGGGGGTTGAGGGTTTTGGGTTTAGGACTAAGGGTTTAGGCTACTGAAAAGCCATGATGCTAAGCTGGGCCCTAAAGCCTAAAGCCGCAAGCCTCTGAGTCCTTGGGCCCTTGTGGCGGATACTTTTCTTCCATCCACAGCCCGTCACTCCGTCCCAGTTACTATGCTTAGGGCTTAGGGCTTAGTGTTAAGGGCTCTCCATGCCCAAACCCAAACTGAATCTCTAAACACCTGAACCCTAGAGCCGTATAACCCCAGCAGCCAGACTCCCCCGAAACCAAGATGTTCAAATCCACCCAAACCTAAATTTTGGGCAAATTATCCAAAGTAGTTTCATGTCAGGTTCTGAAACTACTTTAGAATGGCTAGTACCCTGCTTTACCCTCCAGCAGCCCTTCTTTTCAGGCTGGCGGCCAGCTTGGTAAGCTTCAATGCTGCCATGGGGGCGTGCGCGAAAGCAAGGCAGAACTCCTTGCAGCGCCATAAACGTAGGACTTCTATGGCACCCCTCTCCCACCCCCGCGCAACTTGCACCCCTTCCTAAAACCTCTAAACCCAAATTAGCATGAATTAGCAAGGCCCAAAAGCTTGAGGACCTTCCATAATCCCTCGTGACTTGCCTTAAGCTGTGGAGGCCGATGTATCGGAGGGTTGCCGGGCTCAGGGTATGTTGACCCTAGCTCCATGGCACGGGAGGGTTAAAGCACCAAATAGTCAGGTGCTTGGGATTTGGGGTTTAGTGGTTTAGTGTTCAGGGTTGTCATATGAGCTATAGTCTAAACTCCTTAAAGGGAGGTTATATAGGGGATTATATAGGGGACTACCATAGGAGATATTAAGGGGGATACTAGGAGTTTAGACTATAGTTCATATGTTAAGGCATCTGATTATTTGCTACCTTCAGGGGCTACATCAGAGCTTGCAGGGTATGATTTGTTTATCATACCGGGGCATGTATCAGGCTATAGCCTTGTCCTGATTCTTCGAGAAAATCCTCTGAGGAATATGCAAGCATTGAGTCGATCATGTGCGTGCTGGCCAGTCATTAGGAGATTCCGTATGGATTCTGCGGCAGCAGATGTAGACGTCAATGTAAATAAGATTTCAAACCCGAAGACTCTTGGGCCCTCAACGTTCCAGAGCTTGAAAACCCTGAGTCGGCTCATGCTTGTCTCTATAGGCCATTCGTTTTGCAAGTCCCGCCTCTTCATGAACCCTTAGCCTCTTCCCGAAATCCCTGCAGGCCCAGACAATTCTTACACCTTAATACAAAGCTCTGTGAGCCCAAAGCCCCAAGCCCCATGCCCATATCCTATCCTAGGCCCTAAGCCATAATCCCTGAGCCCTTAGCTTGACCTCAAGCTCGAAGCCCTAAACCCCAGACTCCAAACCCTAAACCCCAGCAAGCCTGCGCACAAAACCCTGGACCCAGACTTAACAGCTTAAAGCCTACCCCAAATCCTAAATGGGGGTTTCCCAAAATTAGGGCTACCTTTTTGGGGGTCCCCGTAAGGAGGACTATAGTATTTTGGAGTCTATATTGGGGTCCCCTTATTTTGGGAAACTACCAAATCCTAACACGGCCTAAACCCCAAATCCTAAAGCCTGAATCCAACAATCCCATGGAACCATGAAATCCTTAAATCGGAAGACCGAGCCCTAGATCCATCCATCCTGGCGAGGCGGTGGGAATGGTCTCTTCACTTGTTGGAGGACCTCCAGGAGCATTTTGGTTTGCCATGGTTCAGGGCGGCTTAGGGCTCAGGATTCAGGATTTTCAGGGCTAAGGGTTTACTTAGTACCTGGGCAGGTATTGTAAAATGAACCTTTAACGTTGGGTTTCTATGAGCGTACTTTGGTGAAAAGAGGTTTGCGCTGAGGGAGACCCGAGGCAGCCCCAAGAAAGGGTTTAGGGTTTAGGGTTTGCGTGGGGTTTAGTTGTTTAGGGTTCAGGGTCAAGAAAGAAGGTGTAAAAGCTACAAGGTATAGTCCCCCTTACGTAGATAGAATGGCTTTGGGTATGTGGCAATATGATCCCCATATACCCCATGTTCTATCTACTTGAGGGGACTATAGATCAGTGCAGCACCGCAACTATGAAGCAACAGCCGTGTAGTCCCTCTGGTTGGCTTGTGACATATCGAGTTTTTCAGGTTTCGAGACTTTTTCCAAGCCCTATACATCCTACGCTTACGCTATGAAGTCAGAATCCCAAACCGTTCCGATCCACCCTAAAACCTGAACTTCGAAGCCCAAGAGCCAAACCTAAACCCTAAATCCAGGTCCTAGCAGTCCACCCCGTCAAGGGTCACGACCTTCAACCACGCCCAATAACTCTAAACCCCCAACCGAAGCCCTAAACTCCAAGCCATCAGAAACCAAACCCTAAACCCTAAACCCATAAACAACAATCATGTAACACTGTTCTGGCCTTGGCACTGGAACCCTGATCTTTTGTCGTGTCGCCGAGAACAGCAGTACTAGTCCCGGAACGCTCGGCATCCAATCTCCTAGCTCTACGCCTTAATTTAATGGCAGTTTCTCAAAAATAAGTGGACCCTAGCCCTAAACCCTAAGCCCCCAATATATACGATCGTCCTTAATATGGGGAACCCCAAGTACCCAGAACTTTCGGGGCCCCAGACCCTAAACCCTAAACCCTATATCCCCCTGTAGAACCCCTACTTCCCCTTCAAAGGTACCACCCCAATTTGGAGAAGCCCTCAACCTAAACCCTATATCCCCCTATAGAACCCCTATATCACCTTTCAAGTTAACCCCCCACCCCTCAACGTTGGGAAAACTTAGAATTTGTTGAGAACATGTTGCAGAAAAAGCTGCGTGGGAGGGGGGGGGGGTTGGCAACTCAAAGCTCCTTGCGTTTAGGGTTTAGGTGCTAGGGTCTAGGGCTTTAGGGTTAGGGTTTTAGGGTTTGGGGTTTGGGGTTCAGGGGTTAAGGTATATTATAATCTCTGAAAAAGACTCTGTAGCAAGGACTTGTAGGAAAGAACTGGAGTAATCTCGGCACGAGAGTCTGTAGCCCAAGTTAGGACCAAATCTGAATTCTATGACGCTGGGTATACTACTACTCAAAGGGGTGGTAGCAGGGAACCCAGGAAAGATCCCACCAAGAACTAGGGTTTGGGGTTTAGGGTTGGAAGCCGTAAACCCTCCTGCCTGAAACCCTGAAATCCTCAACCCAAAACCACCAGACCCTCGACCCTAAAAACTGGGTTGCTGCTACGGAACTTAAAGCCAAGTAGGAACTAAATTAAGTTACTATAAGAAAGAAACTTTTTTACCTGCGATGCCCCCATACTATGGTAACCAAGTTCCTTAAGAGCAATCCAGATCCCCAAGCCCCAAGCCCTTAATGGTGGTTTCCATGTTTCTTTCCATTCTCTCTATTATTATCCATATATCATCCCTATAGAACCCCAGTTCAATAAACCCGAAACCCGAAACCCTAAACCCTAAACCAGTAAACCCTACACCAGTAAACCCTACACCAGTAAACCCTACACCAGGAGGCAACTCTCAAGCCCGATCTAGTCAGCTTGAACACTGCCATGAGCGCTTGTGATGGAGGTGGAGGCGGTTCAGGGTTCAGGGTTTAGAGATTTAGGGTTTGGGGATTTAGAGATTTAGGGTTTAAGGTTTAGGGATTTAGAGATTAGTGTTTGGGGTTTAGAGTTTAGCGATTTGGGGATTTAGGGTTTAGGGTTTAGGGATTTAGGGTTTTAGGGGCTCAGGCTTTAGGAATTCAGGGGGTTTGGGTTTTGGGATTTAGGGGTTTAGGGGTTTAGGGGTTGACGGTTCAGGGGCGAACCCTCTGAACCCAGTCTATATGCACGCTTTAGGGTTATTCGATTAAGGGTGGCGACGTTAAAATCGAACTTGAAGTTCCTGATGTGTCTGAACGGTTTTCTGATCTTCTTGCGTAGCGCTGATTATATTGCCCTAAGGGTCCAGGGACCCAAAGAATAATGTTTTGGGGCCCAAATACCATAATAGCAATGGTATTTGGGCCCTAGAACCCCATTATTTGGGTCCTTGGACCCTGAGGGTTGTTGACCCAGTAATGCCTGTAAAGCTGCCAACCTTCACATTCCTGTGGTATATCATACAAACCCGAGTATATATACGGAACAAACAAAACCATTAACCGTCCAAGACCCCAGATGCTGGGCACCTAGACGTTTCTTGCTGAATGCAGGCAGTTTTGGAAGAAGCTATGGGCAATTTCTCCTTGGGACTTAGCTTGGACCTTGGACCCTTAACCCTTTGGGATTTCCTTCTATTCCTACTATAGGTACCCAAGGGTTAACCCTTAGTAGGGGTCCAAAGTGCCACGTAATATATTGTGAGTCCCTATATTACAATGCCATATGGTTGACATGGGGGGCGGTGCCTTGAGGCTGGGAAGCTCTATACGCAGGACTTGTTGTTGCTAACTTGTCAAATTCGAGCTCCTCTTGCAGCGGACCCCATTAAATCTAAACCCTCCACCCTAAACCCCAAACCCTAAACCCTCACCCCTAAAAAGTCACAAGTCCTTCAAAAACCGTACATCCTAAACCCCAAAACCCTAAACCCCGAACCCTAAACCCTAAACCCGAAGCCCCTAAACCCAGGAGGAGCTTGGCAGCTTGCGCTGCACTTGCTTCGGCTCTTGGACTCGACTCTCTTGCCCGACAGCACCAGCTCCTTGGGTTTTTAGGGTTTAGGGTCTGGGTAGGCCCCTGGGATATTCAATATGTTCCCTAATGGCTTTAATAAGGGACCCTATGGACTACTATTTTTCAAAAGGTTTTAGGGGCCAACCCAGGGGTTTAGGGGTTACCCTAAAGGGGGGGTGGGGGGGTTGATGATTGGGAAATCCTGCAATGATTCACTACCCTAAAGAACTTTAAACCCACCTACCTTTCAAGCAAGGCTTCAATACGGCCATCACGGCTTGCGGCAATGCCGCTGCTTGGGAGGCTGCGCTGGACACACGGCCAGATAAGGAAGTTTCTCAAAATTAGAGGGTTTAGGGTGCAGGGTTTAGGGTGTAGCGCTTAGGGTTTTAGGATATTATCTCAGTAATGGACAATCAAATGGAAAAAACATGGAACATGAAATGGAGGGGCTAGAGTTTTAGAAGCTCCGGACCTTCCTTTTTTTTTGGGGGGGGTCCCTATAACAGGGATTGTAGCATTTGGGGTTCTGTTTTGGGGGGGGGGTCGCCATATGTATGGACACTGCCTTACAAGCGATTCCCTGGTTCTCAGGAGGGGTTGGCAAAGACATGGGGAACGGCTAAAGTTTGGGTACTGCCCCCCCCCAGTAACAGTCTATATTAGGGGTCCTATTAAGGGCTATGTATAACCATATTATAAGTATTATCCAGCTGTTACTGAGGGGGGGCAGTACCCAAGCTAAAGTATTGAGTTTAAGGTGTAAAGCGTTTAGGGTGCAGAATGTTTAGTGGTGTGGAGCAGAAGGTGGAAACTACTGTATTATGTTCTTCCTGCTATGCTCCAGGCAGATAATCTGCATGAGGGATGGGGGCTTAGGGCTTGTGCTTTGGGGTTTTGGAAGTAGGGCTTAAGGTTTACGGCTCAGGGTCTGGGCTTTTAGCGCCTCAGGGCTTAAAGTCTAGACCATTGTCATGTTTGGCTTGTTAGTTTGGGGTCCATGTACAGTTGAGATACGCGTTACACACAAACAGGGATCATAGACTACTCAGTATCTCTTGAACTTATCATTGGCCTTGTGTTTGGTTGGGACGATACTACTGTTTGAACACTGGGTCGCAAACAGGACAACCCACTTTTGACGAGTTCTCGAACAGGAACCTCACATTTACGACATAGGCTGGCGGAATGAAGCTAGTGGGCTGTCTGGATGACCCTTGAGCGCATAAACCCAACCTTTCCTAACTACTAAGGAGTTGTTCAGTATGATGCCGGCAGAAGCCCTGGATGCACCTTGGGCTGAAACTCCTTGTTTGGAGGCTGAATTCTGAAAGTGAGCTATGTCATCCTTAACAACCCTGTATGACACTGTAGATCTCCCAAAATTACGCCTTTCTTAAGGTGGGGACCTAACACCTTTATCCACAAGCAAGTATGAATGGTTTAGGGTTTACGTAAGGCTGAGGCTGCGGAATATTAAGAAGCCTAGTATACGCTGCATTGACTTGGGTTTAAAAGGACCCTGTCCCTCTCCACACCATTTTTTCTGCATTGGTGCGGAGAACCAAGATGAGGGTTGCTGTCTCCACATAAGTTACAAAGCCAAATGAGCCATAGTCTAAGCTCCTTAAAGGGGGTTATGTAAGGGATTACATAGGGAAGTATTGTAGGGTCTATTAAGGGGGATACTAGGAGGTCAGACTATAGCTCAACTTAGCAAAGGTAATAGAAATAAATGAGATGGACACCAAGACTACACTCGCAATATTAGGGTTACAAAGGGGGCATTAAGGGTTGACATAGGGGTGCCTTTATTAGTTTTTTTATAGTCCCTAATACGAATATTCTTTAATACGAGCCCGTGTCCGTTCATTGGGATGGTCATTTCACCTGCCTTACTTGGAAGAAGAAGAAGGAGGCCGATCAAGTCGCCAGTTTTTCCTCATTCCTTGACAAGTTGTAGTCAAATCCGCGAACTTTATGCTAACCCTAGACCCTATATAACCTAGACCATGTAATCATATTTAGGCCTTTTGCAGTAGTTGGTGTCTGGCGAAGCCCTTAAAATCACCAAGCTTATCTGAAGAGGTTTAGGACGCTTTTGGTAGACATCGACGGAGATAGGAAAAGGTCTTTGTGTTCGGGCCTGAATCGGATATGGATTCTGCGCTCAGGGTGTTTGAGTGGTTTCCCTATTACCCTTCAGTATAATACCCCCCTGGATTCTTCCTTAAGGTTGTCCAGGCACAACTAGAGCTAATTAAGGCTAATTTGGGGGGACCTTTGCGATTTGAAGCCCTCTACCCTGAGCTGCACCGGGGGGGGGGGGGTGGTAGGGAACCCGTTTAGGCTTGGACCAACGCCCTGTGTTGACCACAGCATTGCTTCAGCTTCCCCCGGCAGGGGGCATCCTAAGTCACCTTGGGTTATTAGGGGATCATACAGAAATTCTAGGGGTGTTTGCAGTGATTATACAGAGAATTTGTACTGATTCTCAACTGAAGTCCACTTTACCGCAGAAGCTGTGTACCTACGCCTTCAAGGGCCTATGATGTATCGGCCTCAAACGTCTTGTTTTTTTGTGCTGGGTGTTCTGCTAAACCTAGAACACAAACCTTAGCGTGCCAGTTCGCACACCAGAGAAGAAAGCCAAAGGAGTCCGGTGCACTAGTTTCCATTTTCTTTTCCATTATCTTTATATTATTACCAATTCTAGTAGTTTCCATAGTTTTTTCCCATTACCCCAATATAACCCCAACATAAGTTCAGGCTAGTCATGCAATGGGTCCTCCAGCCACGAGCATGCACATGAAATCCTGAACCTTTTATGCTCCTGCCTGACCCAAAATCTGCGCTCCGAATACCAGAAGCTGGGTCTAGGGTTTAGGGTCTACAACCTTAAGCCCTACAACCCTAAGCCCTAAAACCTTAAGGGTTGGAATTGTCTCCAACTTTATAGCCTCGACGCTCTCGTATTAGAAACCACATTTGCGTCGGTACAAGGTGATCTCCTTCAATGCCGTGCTCGCTGCTTTGGAGAAGGTGCCCAAGCCTACAGGGAACGAGAGCTTAAGGTTGAGGTATATTAGTTGGCGGATTTCGCTTTTGTGCAGGCTCAGGTACAGACAGTTCAAAGGAAAGGTAGTTCCAGAGGCACATGATGTGCAGAAATCCTCTGCATGACCTATCTGGCTTGCACTGCGAGCTGATCAGGGTTTGCATGGGTGCGGATTCAAAACAGTGCTTTTGCTAAAGAACTTTGCTGGATGGATCTTGTTCTGTCCCATTGTCCTTGCACCGCAAGTCATTTTGCTAGGATACTACGACCCTTAACCTTTCACAGTGCCGGAAAGGGACTTTACACAACCACGAACTCGCCTCACGTACTTGTATACTGTATACGAAACAGTAGTTTCCATGTATTCTTTCATCTTCTTTTCCTTGTGAACTTTGGTTCTTCTAGCCCGACCCATATTTTGAAGCTGAGGTTGGAAGCTGGGAGCATGCACTGGTCCTTCTGTCAGTGGCTGAAGGTTTTGGGGCGAACGCAGCTGGGACTGCCATGAACGCGCGGTTTAGGGTCTAGGGGGCTTGGGGTTTAGGAATGCCAAACACTGGGGCTCCAAGTCTAGAAATGGTTGTTGATCTAAAGGTCATTCGGGGAGATTGCTTAGGGTTCTAGGCTTATGAGGGAAAACATGCGAGAAATGGTGTTCATCATGGCCCTTTTGGGGCCAGGACTATTGATCAACTACAAAAAATCAAGGGCTCCAAAGTCTATAATCCCCCTTAAGTAGATAGAAGATGGCTTTGGGTACATCATAATAAGATCCCCATATACCCCATATACTAGCTACTTAAGGGGGCTATACGAATATCACCTACGTTGGCCTAAGAGGAGCCCCAGGAGAAAGCAGTTCAAGCAAGACTGGCTTTGTAATTTGCATCCTATCCCTTCATTGTTGCACGTGATTTCTACTTTTGCCGTACATAAGCCCACCAAGGAACATACTAACTGGCTTCTAACCCTAAATCGTAGACCCTCCAAAAGTATCCCAATAAGGAACCAGTCCTTTGTTTGTATACAAAACACACCAAATCCCTATTCTAATTGCTTAGGGCCCGATGTGAGCTATAGTCTAAACTCCTAGTATCCCCCTTAATAACCCCTATAGTAGTCCCCTATATAATCCCCCCATATAATTCCCCATTAAGGAGTTTAGACCCTAAACCCCAAACCCAAAATAGTAGCTTCCATTTTCTTTTCCATTATCCCTATCCTCCCTATATCACCCTATATAACCCCATATCCTAAACCCTAAACCCTAAATCCTAAACCCTAAACCCCTATATAATCCCCCATTAAGGAGTTTAGACTATAGCTCATGTGATGTCTGTTTCATGTCCCTTTTTCGACTTCGGGATGATTTAGCAGCCTGAGTTTCTGCAGGGTTTAGGGTTTAGGGTGTAGGGGGGTTTAGGGGTTTAGGGTTAAAGGTTTAGGGCCATGGGTCATTTTTGATTTAGTTCTCCATTTGCATACACTACACTACACCTTATGTATCCTTGCATGACGGCTAGAAACCCTGTAAAAGGCTCCCCTAATAGCTCCTATAATACTCTCCTATATAATCCCTTAGATTAATCACCATTTCAGCGGGTTAGGTTATAGCTCATATGAGCTATAGTCTAAACTCCTTAAGGTGGGTTATATAGGGGATTATATTAGGGATTACTATAGGAGTTATTAAGGGGGATACTATGAGTTTAGACTCTAGCTCATATAGATGACTCAGGACATTACCTTCAACACGGCTATGAGCGCCTGCGAGCCTGGGCGACACTTCGGGGTTGCCGGAACTAGGCGCTTTTTTTGGGGGGGTCTAGGGCTTAGGGTTCAGGGTTTAGGGTCCAGGGTTCAAGGCTTAGGGTTCAGGGTTTAGGGTTGAGGGCTTAGGGTTTGGGGCTCATGTAATCTAGGGGATACATAAGGAAAACGGAGACTACATTAATCTGCTATATGTTCTAGGGGTCTCGTGTTTGGGGTTTACCTGCCCCAATTACATACAGTTTGATGGGTTACACTGCATTACTGCTCAAGCGTAGGTATTTGGGTTCACGGGTAGAGCTGTTACCCTAAACCCTAAACCGCGTGGATGAAGGAGATCTTGCATCTCCCAGGACCCTGTTAATGTTGTAATTGCCATGGTATAGAAAATTGTAGGTACATGCAATATTTCCTCCATCCACAGCATATAGGGGTTCTATAGGGATCAGTGGGATTCCCCTCAATCAGAGCCTCACACCCGAAACCCTAAACCCAAATGAACTTCTCTAGGGATGAACTCGTTGAAGAATTCCCACTTAGAATTGAGCAGGTGCGGAGCTTTTTGAAGCTTTCGTTGTTTAGGGTTCAGGGTTTAGGGTTTCGGGCAAAAACTGGCATCGAAGCACAGATTGGGCAAAATACACGACTGGATCACTTACGTCATCTCTGATGAGCACGAAGCCCCCCTTGTGTCTCACGTTTGTATGAGGTCCCTGCGTATTCCGTCTTACTTCCAGCCACCAACTTGCCTAGAAAGAAAAGCCCGCGGTTGGTGCAACTGTAGGGTTTTGGGTTTAGGGTTTAGGAGGCTTCTTGCTTCAGGTTGCAAATCCTTTTGCCTCTTGTCATAAGGGGCCCTGAGCCCAAAGCTTGGGGGTCTTGACCACGGCATCACCAGGAAGACGCCAAACTGACAGCCAGAAATTTGCCTTGCCTCCACGAGCTTGAACAGTAAACTCCAAGCCCCAAGAGTCCTGAAGATCGAGGACGCCCCTGACTTCCTGGTGCATAGTAGGGAATAAGGGAATAAGGGAATATATTAGATGGGGGTTATACAGGGGTTGCAGTCCCTTCTTCCCTGCTAAGATTCAGCCAGCCGAAGTGGCTTTCTCACATGACGTCCCTGAGCTCTGTTGTAGGGTAAAACAGTGAAATTTGAGGGCATGAGCAAAGGGTCCAGCTGCACTGGTTCATGAGAGCCCGCCCCCACTTCCGTGCTACCTCCCTAAACCTAAATGGGTGGTTGTCAAAATTATGGTCCTTTTTTGGGTACCCTAAATAGTAGGTGCCGTGTTATAATAGGGGTTCCAAAAAGATACCATAATTTTGACAACCACCCAAATCATTATCCCTACTCCCATTCCACAACTCCATGCACCCAAATGTAGAAGCATATCTTAGGAGAAGGGCGGCCGCTGGATCCTCGCCCTACATTTGCTGCGGAGGATGGCGAAGGTGACAGAGTGTTTTAGGGCTCTTCCTAGGGGTTTGCATTATTCTTGGGATTAGGGATGTTTCTGGCTTATGGTTTAGCGGTTGGAGGTTGAGGATTTAGGTGCCTTTGCGTCAAGATATGTTGTTCGGGGCTTTGGACCTGGCAGTGTGGAGTGCGATAAGTTTCTGAGTTTGGGCAAGGATTGCACTTTGATGTTGCTCCAGGCAATTTGGTCAGCCATGTGGCTAATGCGAAGTGGTTTTGCAAACAGTACCGCCTTTAAGTGCATTGTGATGAAGAGCCTTGTTCAGACTCCTCGTCGTACCATTGTTGCTTGTTCTACTGCCTCTATTGTTGCTGTAAACACCGATGCAACAGACATTCTAATCTATTCTTCTTATTCTTGCAATCTTTATGTGAGCTTTAGTCTACACTCCTTACAGGGGAGAGGGGATTCTAGAGTGGACTATTCTGGGGCTTACCAAGGGGGGATGCTACAAATCCTGAACCCTAAACCCTTGGGCTTTTATGCTATTTCACCTCAGGGCTTAGGGCCGAGGATCCAGCGAGTCTCCCACCACCATACACACAAGATATACTTTAGGTGGACCCCGCCCACTCAGTAATAGTGACTATGAGGGAGAAAAAAGATTCTATGAGGGTCCGCTTATATTCCTCTTATACTACTATTATGAGGGTGGGGGTCTTCCTGAGACATGCTCGTGAAAACCCCGAACGTACTATAATCCTTAATTCTTGAGGACCCCAGATGCTACCCCTGAACCCTGAACCCAAGAGACCCTGCAACCTCTAAACCCCAACCTGCTCTGAACCATGACTTTAGGCATCCTAAGCAGTGCCAGCTTCCTGCGAGCAGCAGCACAGGTTGATATAGGATGCCTTGGAAATGATGGGTCCTCGTCCGTGCAGGCCCGTACTGTCCTTTCAAGAATATACATCTCGATTTGGGATGGCGTTTCCAGAGATGCCATAATGCCATGGGGGAATAGAGCACATGAGCTATCATGAGCTATAGTCTAAACTCCAAAACTCCAGGGCCCTTTCCGACGGGCTAGAAGGCAAATAAGAAGGCCCACCTTAGGCCATAAAGTCTAGAAACACGACTTACATTGGGATACTATGAGCTCTTGGCGTCAGATCTTAAGCCTTAAATCCTAAACCCTGCACTAACCTGACATGGAAGTCTGCAGAGGTCAAGCTGCAGCCAGATGTCCTAAGCTATGGCAGTGCTATCAGTGCTGCAGCCTCTCGCTTATGAGACATTGTTTCACTGCTTCTTAGTATGTAGGGTTTAGGTTTTAGGGTCTAGGGTCGGGAACATGGGAATATGTTATATACAGTTGTCTAGGGACTATTTATTCCCTGCTAAGAACAAACAATTTATGAGACGTTGTTTTGTTTAGGGTTTGTAAGGTTTTAGGGTTCCCTTGTTTGGGGTTTAAGTGCTGGTGTATCATTGGGGCTTATACGGGTTCAGGACTTGTAAAGGTTTAGCTTTAGGACATAAATTGTACATGTTTGTGTGGTTTTGAGGGGCCCCTGCTTCTTGCTTCTTGATGGATTAGAGGGATCTTCCTCATGGCACACAGGGATTACGTGAGGATACGTCCGAAAGAACGATAAATCCGCCCTCGACCAGATCAGCGCGAAATGCTAAGTGAGGGTTTTGGAGTACAGGAAATAGGAACATCCTAAACCCTAATCCCTAAACCCTCAACCCTAAACCACGGTGCTCTGATTATGATAGCGAGAAGATTTCAGCAAGTTCCGGCCCTATTTGCACCCAAACTCAGGCAGACCAGAGGCCCCACATGGCTGTAGATATCTATAGTCCCATGGGGATTTAGGGTCTAGGGTTATAGCCCCCCTTAAGTAGATATTGGGGTTACATTGGGGTTATATTGAGAGAGGATTTAGGGTACAGCTTCCCCCTAAGTAGATAGAATATGCTCTGGGTACATTACAATAAGATCCCCATATACCCCATATTCTATCTACTTAGTGGGGACTATAGATGAAAAACTCGCGTGATCCCTTAGATAAGGATGGGGCCCAGGAGACCCCCAACCAACAACTTTTGGACGGGGGGGTGCGTTCCGAGGTGTAGAACGTAGCTTTCAGTAGAATTGCGGTAATTACTAATACCCCTATATAACCCCTATATAATCCCTATAGTTTCCAATTTATTTTCCATTATCCCTATAGAACCCCTATAGTATACCCTTATATCGAAAACTCAGAGCGAAGTCACATTACAAGCGTTCCCAGAATGCGCAAGGGCAGATGCAGTATATAGGGTCATCTAGGGATTATAGGGATAATGGAGAAGAAAATGGAAGCTACTATTTAGGGGTTGGGGCTTAGTCGTTAAGCTAGAAATCGCCACAGAAGCTCCCTCGGCATTCTTTTGGTCTAGCTTCGACATTGCTGCGACTTTCCTTGGCATATCTTGCGGGTGTCAAGTGCCTCTTAGGGATTGTTCGGCGGTTGTGCAAAATGCCACACACTCACAATCAGACCCTACCTGGAGGGTCAGGGAGACTTAGTAGATTAAGTAGGTCAATAATCCGTATAACCCATATAGTACCTTGTTATCCTACTTACTAACCTACTTACTACGGCCCCCCTGATCCTCCAAGTAAAGCCAGCATGTCAGAACCGCGCGCGGCCGAGTCCTGACTGCCCTCCCTTTCGTTTCCTACGTAGGACGTTCGTATGTCAACGGCGTTTAAATGAGCTCTAGTCTAAGCTCCTCAACGGGGCTCGCACTCCCAATCCCATGAACCTTTGCCCCCAAACTCCAACTCCAAACTGCGAACTCCAGATCCCAAACATTAAATCCCACAGCCCCATACAAACCCTCCACCACGCGGTTTAGGGTTTAGGGTTCCACCCAAAAAATGACCTGGGAAAACCATCCAAGGAGAAGCGTCGCCGATGGCGGACGGCTCTGGGACTGCTTGACATGATGTTCCTTGGGCTACCTGCGCTTTTATGGTTTACCTGAAGCCCAGAGGGTAAAATTACGCAATCATTAGGGCTGTAGGGTTTAGGGTTTAGGGATAGTGCCCCTTGGTCATACCTAGGTATTTAGTTAGGGTTCCAGGTATGGCACAGGCTCTTAAGACTCAGGGCCCAAGCCTGGAAAAGCCAAGAGAAGACCAGAAAGGATTACTGTAGTGCTCGGAATACTTAGGGTTTGGTTTAGGGTTTAGGGTTTACGCAGCTGAGGGTTTGGGGTTCAGGCCGGAAGAGGCGTCTATGATGGTCTCCAGAGTATGCCTGACTTTTGCCATAGTTGCAGCCTGCGGAGTGCCTGTTGATTTTGGTATCATTAGTCAAATCGGAAAAGCCTTAATTAACCCTTAGGCTCTATGAACCTAGCACAGGGACAAGTGGAGAGTTCGACTACCGCGCTCGGCTAAAATCCATTTCCGCCCACGGATGAAAGAGAGCGCTGCAAACGAAACTATACAAGTATAGACCCTACCCTGAACTCCTCCTCCACTTGTCTTGATCCTTCGGTTGACTTGTTGATCCCCAGCAAGTTTTCGATCCTTATCATGGGGAACCTTACAAAAGAGCATTTTTGTTTGAAACCCTTTAACCCAATGCATATTCCTTTCAGCTCATATCTACACCTCCTCATAATCTCTATGAAGCCGCAGACGGAGCGCTGTTGTTCATGTTTTTGTTTGCTTTGCGGCTGCTTAGGCCAGCTTCGTGCCCAAGACCAAATACAATCACTTGCTCCTGGGCAGCCCACAAGTTTGAGAGCATTTAACTTACTTAGCCAATGGAAGAACTTTAACCTTTGTCGGCTGTCTTTTGGGGTCTCTATAAAAAAAGTTTAAACGTTTTTAGCTGTGGTAATTTAAGAAGAGAGGTAAGTTTCGGGGTTTTAGACTTTGGGGTTTGGGGTTTGGGGATTAGGGTTTAGTATGTGAGCGTCTGTCATTTTTGGGGGTTAGAGCTCCGACTCAAATTCAGGGACCTAGGTTTTAGTACTCTGGGTTGTTTTTTGTTCATTTAGGGCGTGATGTCTGGATTTAGCCCGGAGCCCAGATGCAGCGCTGGCCGTGCGAAGCCTAAAGCCCTAAACTGCGCTGTTGTTGGATTGCATTTTGCTTGTTTCTGAATACCTCAACCCACAAGTCTGATAAGTAGTCCAATACCTGGAACCACGGTGTTTGGAATGTTCATGGACAACTAAACCCTAAACTCCTAACCCAATATAGTTTACAGGTGATAGTTTTCAATGCCACCCCGACAAAATTCATTGGGTCAGGCCCCACCCAGTAATAGTGTTTTAAGGCTCAGGGTACAAATATGTCCGGGTTATATTGGAACCATTATATAGTTGCCATTCTCCCTTTGTGGTCGCTATTTGCCGGGGAGGGGGGGGCAACCTAAGATACTCAGAAGACAAAGCCCCTCAAGAAATGAGGATCCTTAAGCTATAACATGACTAGATTTAGGTGCCAGTTTGGGGCGTTGACCGAAGTATTCCTATTGCCCTGGTAGCCCCATGTTTCGCTCAGTTTCCATTTCATACCCTTTGTTTGTTTCCATGCGATGCTCCATGTTTCATCATTCGTCCCTCAAAACACCAAACCCTCATCTTGCCTCAACCTAAACTAAATCCTTGGTGCGAAGCAGTAAACTCTAATCATACCTCACCCTAAACCCTACCACTAAGCTCTAAACCCTAGATTACGGTCCCTAATCTAATAATCATACCTCGCTAATAGCCCATAGTGGAAACCCTAAACCCTTTGTGGGTAATTGGGATGACAAGTAGGGCATCTCACTGCACACTTCCAATTCTCCGGGTAGGTTGCTTTCCTAAGTTCAGGCTATGATTCTCAGATGGGCTATAGTCTATACTCCTTGAAAGGGGGATTATATGATATAGAGGAGCATTACGGGGGCTATTAGGGGGATACTAGGAGTTCAAACTATGGCTCAGCTCAGTAGTTTCGATGCCTTTCTTGCGGTTTCTGCTCGTCTTTTTGCCTTTACAGCTGTGTAGGACAAGGAAGGTTCCAGGCCCAAAACCTATCCAAACCCATAAATCCGAGGTCCTAACCACGGCTTCTGAACAAGGGAGCTTCAAGTATAAGAAGCATATTCTGACCCCGAGGTTAGGGCCTATACCAAGGTTTAGGGTTTAGGTTTAGGGTTTAGGGCTGCAAACTTCAGACTAAACCTTGAGCCCCAAGGCAATGCAGCATTGAGGGCTGTTGGAGGAGCTGGCGATTGGGCAGCAGTGTCTCGGAGCGCAAGCGGCGCTCAACATTCGGGGCTCTTTCTACTTGGGGGTTTCTAGGAAGCAGTGGCTCCTTTTCAGGAAAGCCTGCAAGGATTAATTTGAAGGATATGTTTGGCGACTCTCCGCACTTGTATGGAAGCACGCGTTTGGAGCTTCGGATCTAAGGCTTATGAGGTGTCTTCCGCCCAAGACTATTACATGTCCTCTGTTCATGTTCAGATTCCGTTTCTGCAGCAACATGACGTGGGGCAGACATTTCGGGCCCACTCCCGAAACCATTTTGGCGGTTTCACAGGGGATATATAGGGTTTTGGGTTTAGGGGTTCAGGGTTTGGGGTTTGGGGGTTTCCGAAAGATTTACGTCAGGAGTCTGAACAAATGTGAGAATGGTTACAAAACTTAGTTGTAACACAACATGACACCCAAAGCTCTGATTCTAGCTAGGCCCTTGTGCCAGGGCCCAAAATGGTAGTTTCCCGAACGATGGGGATCCCAATACAGACCCCAAATACTAGGATCCTTTCGTAAAAATCCCAAAAAGCACTCCCCAACTGTTTCCGACACCCTTGATCCTCTTATAGAGCCCCTATAGCCTATACCTTCTCAAAGGTACTTGTAACTTTTGGGAGAACCCTGCAAGTCAGGTGTTGGCCATCTTTGCCAGCATGGAGATGTGGAGGCCACCCAGCAAGCCCTTTTGCTTGCTAGGGGCCCCATGGCCCTCGGTAAGCCCTATGTTTGCTTAGGGTCCGTCACGTTGCCATTAGTCCCCTTTGATGTGGTTATTTGATGGCATGTAGGGATTATGCAGGTGTACTTCCATCACTGTACGAGGTTGTGCTTGAGTTCAGCCAATCCCTGGCCCAGCATCCTTACTGTAGGGTTTCGAGTTTAGGGGTTGAGGGGTCACAGCGCCTTTCGCCCTACTCATGTTGTACATGCTTGGTGTTTGTATGCCTGACCCTCCACCCTAAATACCCAGCTCAGCTGGGTGCTCAAAAACTACGGACCCCGTTGTCGGGGGTTTAGGGTATAGGGGGCACGGGGGTTTGGGGTTGGGGCGGACATACAGATGGACTGGTGGCATTGAGATCCAGTTTACTACTCGGCTCACTCAAGCCACCTTTTTCAGTGGGGCCTTTAGGGTTTGTTTAGAGTCTGGACTAAATCCTGTTTAGAAACCAAACAAACAATGCTTTCGTAGACTTGCGGTCCCAAAGAGTAAGTCATGGAATTTACGTGGCTTAGTTATGTAACTGGCGGACCTAACCCCCCAAACCATGTAATCTTTAAACCCTGAAACCCCTAAACCCTAAGCCCTAAACCTCAAGCCATGTGATGTAGGGGCATCACCCTCGCAGCTTTGTGTTGGCTTGCCTAAGGGTCCAAACATTCAAGTACTGGGCTTCAAGGTTCTGATAAGGAACCCTAAAACCTAAAGTTTAAACCCTCCAAGATTAAACCCAAAACCCTACACCCTCCAACCTTCAATGCCAAACCCTAAACTCCTGCAACCTTAGAACCTTAAACCCTGAACCCTCCAACCTGAAGCCCTCATCTGAATCCTTGGACCCCTATGGTCCATTGGTAGGATCACTGGCGACCTGACAACCTTCCAGACGGTGTCAGCGGCCTGCGACCTAGGGGCTCATGCAACTTGGACATTGGTATGAAGGTTTCGGGTTGAGGGTTTGGGGTTTCGGGTTTAGGTACATGAGTATCTGCTTTGGCAAATTCTTTCTGGACGCTTGCTTTCTGTAAAGCTCATGCTACGTCGCCTTGTTGGTACCAAGAGCCTTCAGGAAAAAAACAAATACGCTTCGTACTGTGCTGGCGGAATATGGAGGGGGTAGATTATAACCTAAAACCGTACAAGCCGGAAACCCAAAGCCCCCTGACCGCAACCAATAAACCCAAAGCCCCTAAACCCTACATCCCGTCTTGTAGGGTTTTATAGTGCTTCATCGGATTTTACAGGGTTTTAAAGGCTTTTATAGGGTTTAGGGGTATGGGTCGGACGCAGGCTTCAACGTTTAGGGTTTGGGGGTTTAATGGTAACCCCTGCGCTACCCCAAGTCATGAAGTTTCTCAGTTCCCAAAGCAAGTGTCCATTTGACCCTGAGCCCTAGCAATTCTAGATTGAAACAAGCTCTACAGCAAATGCCCAAAATACCCTACGCCCTATACCCTAAATGACCTAGCTATCCTAAATCCTGTAGCCTTCGAGCCCAACCTCTAGTTCTCGAACCTGTGATCCCTGAACTCCGCAACTGCGTCCAGGATTCATCTACGGTTATTAGTATGGGCCCCTCATATCTGCCCTTAGCCCTTGTAGGGGGATTCTAGGGACCTTTGAGGGTACATGTAGGATATATAATGGGTATATACAGATCCCAGGGTTGAGGGACCACAGTAGGGGCCATGGTTTCAACCTTTCAATTCACACTTTTAGGTCCATGGGCAATTTATGACGACCACCCCTTCCGAAGGATGCGCGGTTAAGGGTTTGGCGCTTATCTGAACTCCAAAAATAGGTAGAATAATAACCCCAAACCCTTAACAACAGCCCAAAAGGCCATTATTCTACATACTTTCGAGGTTCAGGTACGGCTTTAGGCTGAGGATTTCGGGGGCTTACAATCGGTTTCTCGGTCAGTACGGTGTGAAGTAGGCTGTGATTTGGCCCGAAATCAAGTACTCCTAAACCCTTCTAGTCCCCGTTAAGTAGATATTAGGGTTATATTGGGCTTATATTGGAATAATGGAAAAGAAAATGGAGACTACTATTTAGGGTTTAGGGTATAGTCCCCCTTAAGTAGATAGAATTTTATAATATGATCCCCATATACAACATATTCTATCTACTTGAGGGGGACTATAAAGCCTAAACCCCCAAGCCTAAACCATGAATAGGAAAACCTCAGCCCTACATATCCTTCCAAAAGGCTGCAAAACCTCCTGTTTCCATTTGCATTTCCAAGTTGGTGCTGGGTTATTGTACCCCATACATCCTACTCATATTAATATGTCCCTACATAATATGGACCCCTTTCACGCCTCCAGCAAGGCAAGCTTACCACAGCTGACACATGCAGAGCTTCCCCGGCGAGCGCTGAACGTCTTCCGACGTGAGCTGCTTTAGGTACTGTTCATCCCTAAGCCCTAAACCCTAAACCCTCCAAGCCCTAAACCCTCAAAACAGCAGCGCCTTGCAGAGGAATATGGTAGTTTCCCAAATTAAGGGGACCCCAATATAGACCCCAAAATACTATAGTCTTTATATATTATAGGGACCCCCCAAAATGGTACCCCTAATTTTGGGAAATCTCCATATGGAGAGATTATGAGGATCCCCCTGAAGCGCTGTAAAGGATTCTTTGAAGAGTTAGGGTTTAGGGTTTAGGCGCCAAACCCTGAACCCTTAATCCTATCACAGCTCCGATAAACCTGTTTTAACGGCAAAAGTGCTGCCACGAGAAAACCTGGTTTTCAGAAACCACCCAAAGTCTGGTGTGTTATCCTTCCTTTGCTGTCACATGAGCTATAGTCTTAACAGCTTAAAGGGGGTTATATAGGGGAGCATATAGGGTTTAGGGTTTTGGATTTAAGATTTAGGAGGGGAGCATTATGGGGGCTATGAAGGGTGGTATTAGAGTTTAGACTATAGCTCATATAACCCTGCTCCTCCCAATCTTGCATCCTTCCACCCTACATGGTTACCTGGACCCCCAAAGTATTTCGAACACTGATCTGTCTGAGCTTTGGACCATTCTTTCGCCTATTTCGGGTGGTTTCGGTGAGTCGCGTCACTGCCCTCAGGAGGTTTTTCCCTTGTCTAACTGTAGCAGAACCCCAAGGAACTACGTAAAATGGTACAGCAAGTGTCTTCTAGGTAACATGTGTCTTGTTAATGCTGGGTACCCATGTTGTCCTTCGGACCCCTTGATATGCAAGCGTAAGCAAAACATCTATTGGGCCTTACAGCCTAAGTACAGTACCTAGTTTCGGCAGTTCTGAGTCCTGGGTTTCGGAAAGACTCAAAAAGAGCATCCTGGTTAGAGGACGCCCCAACCTGAACATTTGAAGGAAGGTAACATAATGTGCCAGAGTTCCCCACCCTCGACCCTTCAAAGATTCCTTCCAGGCTCTGCTAGCCTTGGGATTCTGTCAGTGCCTGCGCGCTGGGCGCGGGTCCTGATATTCTTTCCTTCAGACTACCCTAGGCTCCAAGTACTCAAATACTACCAAAAACCATCAGATTATTGGGTTTAGGGTTCAGGGTTTAGGGATGGTACTTGGGACAAAAGATCTAAGATGGGTATATATGGACCCTGCGGGGCTATACCATCACAAAGTAACATGGGAGCCACAAGGCGGCTGTTAAAGACAAATGCTCTTTGAAAAGGGAGCCTTATGAGCTATAGTCTAAACTCCTTAAAGGGGGGTTATATGGGGGATTACATAGGGGATTCTTATAGGGGATATTAAGGGGGATACTAGGAGTTTAGACTATGGCTCTTATGGGCTTCCATGTTAGCTTGACCATATAAGTATCATTTTATGAATTTTACCCCTGTTATGGCGGCTGGGGAAACCAAAATCCTCTCATTGAATAGGGTTTCTGTAAACACTTGGGCCCGAACCGTGTGGGTTCCAGATATTGGCCATCCGGTTGCTAGAGATGGGAAAATCAAGACTTGAACGATCATTCTAGTAGAGCTTCGCATGGGGATACTTAAAGGTCCCCGGAACTTGCAACAAGAATACCATCTTAGATGGTTTACATGGTGCTGCCACCGGAAATAGTCTTTGAGGCGGGTTTTGCAGTGTATTCGCACGTCCCAAATCTCCAGCATATTAAGGCTTGAGGCTTCTGGGTCCAGGGCAGTTGGGTGTTGAGTGATGGAGGGGGCTACTAAGCCCTTTTGGGTTTACCCTGAGGCTCTTGCACCCCCTTGCAAGATCTCAAACCTTAGCCCCCAAAACCCCAATGGTTCCAGGAGCCTTGGAGTAAGAGGAATCAAGAGTGCTAGTGTTTCTGGTTAGGGGGCTGCACAGTCGTTGAAGACTCATTCATGGGGGGGAATGCAAATTTCGTTCCTGAACAAGCATCTCGGAACTCCCTAGCCCTAAGGGTCCAAGGACCTTTTAGAGCCCAACTACCATGAATATTCTGGTATTTGGGCACTAAAGCCCTATTATTTGGGTCCTTGGACCCTTAAGGTAAGAACCCCAAAAACGTTGGAACCTCTCGTGTGCTTGGAGCGGGATATTGAAGGCTCCCCTGGCATGCTCTTAGCATTGGGTGAAGAGTTATTGCATACCCCTGAGGGTCCAAGTAGGGTCCCTTTAAAGTTCTAGGGATGTATAGGTAGATATATAAGTGTTTACATGAACGTATAGGAATAAAGGGTTTGGAGGATTGGGGTTTCGGGTCCAAGTATCTAATATGGCGGGGCTATAAGTCAGGTCACTCACCCTTACAGTTACCAAAATGGGTACTGGGAGTAATAGCAGTCCGTTAATAAAGCCCCTTTAAGGAAACCTACTGGGAAAAGGAACGACCCAGGTTGCAAGGCTGCAGAGGATGTATATCAACAAACAAGGCGTGCATCTTACTTATTGCCTGCAGAATCAAGTTATCTACCTTGTCACAAGTTTGAATGAATCAAGCTCTGAAGGTTTCTCTGCACTGCGCTTTTGATATGTTCGCAGATAGTCTTCACATGGCTTTCAACCTTAAACCCCGCCCAAGGGCTTTTTGATACCCATCGTGAGATCTCAAACCTGAATCCCCACAAGCCCAAACCTGTTCCCACCAAGCCCGGGACTGTAAACCCTAAACCCCGAAACTGCAAACCTTAAAACCCAAAGCCCTAAAAGCCTAAACCCTAAAGCCCTGAAACCCTAAACCCTCAAAAGCCCTAAGAAGCCTTAAAAGCCTTAAGAAACCTAAACCCTACAAACCCTAAAACCCCAAACCCTAAACCCCCTAAGCTGGCACACCCTGGGCCCCACGTCACCAAGGCTGCCGAGGTTGATGCTGTGTCCTCGAAGCTGAAGCAAGGTGGAGTTTGCGGAGGCGATCTCTTAGGGATCAGGGTTTAGGGGTGAAGGGTTTAGGGCTTAAGGATTAGGGTTTGGGGATTAGGGTTTTTATGGTTTAGGGATTGATTAGGGTTTAGGGATTAGGGTTTAGGGTTTAGAGATTAGGGTTTAGAGTTTAGGGTTTAGGGAGTAGGGTTTGGGGCTTAGGGTTTACGGCTTTGGGCTTGGGATCAAGGGTTCAGGGTTTATGCCTGGGGCTTTGGGCTTGGGATTATAAGATTTTAGGATTGAGGGTGTGGGGTTTTGGGCTTAAAATTAACGGTGCATGCAGCCTACTGCTTAGGGTTTCAGAAAGGGATGCTGCGGACACGTAGTAACACTATTAGCAAGTGGCGTTATTCCTTTGCTATTCAAACACTCAGGCTTTTCAGGCAGGTGGAAGAAGCTTGGATGTTTTTGTTGGGTAAACTTTGCGCACAAGGGGTCAGCTAAAGTATTCAATGAGTGTTGGGAATCTAGATTAGGGCTAAAGGTTTGCCTCGACCCTTATCCTGTTCAGGATACTTAATTTTGTATATAAGAGATACTAGAGAAATAGGTAGGTACCTTAAGAAGGCATAGGGTATAAGGGTCTGGTCATAGTTCAGGGCTCAAGGTTGCGAGATTTCAGCCACATGGTTATCCTTAATTAAGGGTCCACGGCCACAAATAAAAGGGTTTTAGGGCACAGATACTATAATATTAAGGGTATTTAGGCCGTAAAACCCTTGTATTTGGGTCCTGGGGCCCTTAGGGTACGGGTTCGTGGTTTCCGAACATTTCAAGACTGTTTTCCCTTCTTGGACTCCAACTGGTGAAGAGCTACCGCATAGGCCCAATCCAAAATCATGTGTCCCCAAGAGATGCTCTGCATGACCCGAAGATGTTTCTCCTGCATTCCAAAGGTACAATTCCAAAGAGTGTCCTGCATGGAGCTGTTTGAATTTCTTACAAGCTTTATATTACGGCATATCCCAAAACGCTTGTCCATTCATTTATCAGCCTTTCACGCAAAATCATCATTCTTTGGAAGTTGCAGCGCCAAGAACAGTATTTTAGCAGGTTTCATGTAGGAAGGGACTTGAACACGAAATCTCAAACTCCGCGCAGTAAGTCCTGAACCTGAAAGCCTGCCTAGACCCGATGGTTCTTGGCGGTCTCAGGAAGTATCCTTAACAAAGAACATACCAAATCCACAAAGAAGATTACATTGGCTACATTGAAGGGTCCAGGTGCCCTCCCCAAACCAATATGGAACTTCATGTAGATACCTTTAAGGGAAATAGTCGTTATGGCGCCCTTTTTGGATTCCATGCGGGCTTGTTTGAGGGTAGGGTCTAGGACAGAATTCTTTGGATATGTCAAGGTTTGGGAGCTCTGCTGAAAGCATCTCTACTGTACAGACCTGAATATGATTACGGATACTCTACCTTGATAACCCCAATATACTATCGCAGTTTCCATTTTCTTTTCCATTATCCCAATATAACCCCAATATAAGCCTAGTATTACCCCAATGGGTAAAACATGTATGACATACGCGAAGCCCTATCCTGCTAATTAGGGCACGCGCCCAGAGCACCATCCCTAAAGGTTCCTATATGAGCTATCATTTAAACTCCTCAAAGAGGGTTATATAGGGAACTATATAGGGGTCATTAAGGGGGATACTAGGAGTTTAGACTATAGCTTATATCGCCTCGGCTCCAATTTCATTTTGCATATTCTCGTTGCGTAATTTCTTCATTGTTCTAGCCTCTTCTCCCTAAACCCTAAACCCTTTAACATTGGTTGCTAGTTGCTTGTAGCAATGGATTTGCAGCCAGGTGCGGCTCCCCTGGTTTGCGTGGTGCAGGCGCTTGGGTTTAAGGGTTTTGGGTTTTAGGATTTAGACTGTAGGGGTTTAGGGGTCTAGGGTTTTAGGGGGTAGGTAGCAGGGGGTTTTAGAGGTTTAGGGTGTTCGGGTTAAGTTGAAGAGGTTTAGGTTCTAGCGGTTTAGAGATTAAATTTTAATAGGTACGGGAGGGTCAAGGGACTTGGAAAATCATAGAACCCTGGTAAGTTACAAAAAGTAGTGCCAGGTATAGACTACATAAGAAGTTCCGCTTACCCTCTAAGTAGCTCTTGGAGGGATTCTGGGTTCAGGGGTTGAGGTTTCGAGCCTAGTAGTGGGGTTTAGGATGCAGTTTAGGGCTTCTGACTTAAGATGCAGTTTTGTCAGAACGTTGCGGTTCAGGGATGAACTGGTTCAGATTTCGGGTTTGGGATTTTGGGTGAAGAGTGGGGTTCCGGGCTTGGGGTTCAGGGTATGATGTTATTCGTCAAAGCAACGTCCCCTTCAGAACATAAACAAGAGCAGGTTCCTTTATTGAAGTGTGTGGGTTAGCCCCAAAACCAAGATAGAACCTTCGGTTGAGAAGCTTCCATGTGAGAACCCTAAACCTTAAGCAGCTCAAGCTTTGCTAAATGCTCCTGCGAAAGTACCTGGAGGGTCACGGGATCTTAGAAATCATTGGAAAAACGGAAGCTACTATATGATATAGCGTATAGGGTTTAGGGTCATTGGGACGTAGTAAGTAGGTTAATAAACCCACTGACCCATAATATAGTAATCCTAAAGATCCCCCTTATTAACCTACTTACTAAGTCCCCCTGACCCTCCAAGTAAGCTCCCATAGGTTCGTCTCATGGGAAACCTACCACCCTCACATCCAGGCAGTGTCAAACTCCAAGCGAAACCCTCAGCCCCCGAAATCCCAAGCCGTCAAAGCATCCTAGGGCTCCATGTCTGTAGATAAAAACCTACATTGGGCCCCAATGTCTATAGTACCTACAGTGGGCTATTTGGAGGTCTTAGGGTAACCCTCTTATGACTAAACCCAAAAACCTAAACCCTAAACCCCAAAAATCCTACACCCTGAGTGGAGAGATGCCTCTTTTATGTCTGGAGCCCCCAAGTTATGCCAAGGATACCAAAGACGCGGCAGCACCGCTCCGATTGCTGCTGGGAAGTGGAGGTGGCTCTCCAGGTAGAATTATGTAGGGGTTATATAGGGTTTATATAGGGCTTAGAAAGGGGTTATATAGGGCTTATATAGGGTTTATATAGGGCTTATATAGGGGTTATATAGGGCTTATATAGGTTTTATATAGGGGTTATATAGGGCTTATATAGGGTTTATATAGGGCTTATATAGGGTTTATATAGGGTTATATAGGGGTTCTTTCGGGGGTTATATAGGTTTATACAAGGGTTCTTTAGGGGGTTATATAGGGCTTGTATAGGGGTTATATAGGGGTTATATAGGGGTTCCTTGGGGGGTTATATAGGGGTTATAGAGGGTTGTGTAGGGTACCTGAAATAGACATCAACATGGTATCGGCAAATCTTGAGGACCTAGTACAGGGATAACCTATCTCTATATATATATATATACACACGTATAATACAGATGTGTATATACACAGGGTTTAAGGTAAACTGGGGTTTCTGGAGTTGATTTGCGTGGTTCGCATGCTTGGGCCTGCTATGGAAATGACTGGGTAGGGTTTGTATTTAGGGCTCATACAGACTGGCGGTTTAGGGTTTAGGGTTTGGCTGTTGATGTGCATGGGAGCTGCGCACATGTTAAGCCATCTCGCGGGCCCTTACCCCTGAGCCCTAACCCGCAGTTCTACTGTTGAGATAGTATCTACCCCCAGAGGTGTCATTGCCCACAGCCCTCAAAACCGTGGAAACATTGAAGCCAAGACGCCTTAAACGTCCAAAGATGGTTAAAGAATAGGGTTCAGGGCTCCTCCAAAATCCCTACAGGGAAGCTTCTCAAAACTATCCTCGTATGGACCTTCATAGTTTTGCAATCCCTAAACCCTAAACATGCGCATGTTCATGCCAAGCAAGGCACCAATGTAGATTATTGTAGTCTTCTTTGGAATGATTTAAAATTGTAATCATAACTTAACCTTAAGGATGTATCAGAAGCCATGATTTTGTTATAGGTTTGCGGAGACTACAGCTACCATGCTAGCCTCCGAAATAGGACAATCTTAGGAATGCACCCCGTGCTTCTGCTAGCCTAACCCCAATTGAGTAGTATTTTATTTGGGGATACTATGGTACCCAATATATAGTAAGATTTTATCCTCCTCTTGGGGTATAGTATTTTATGTAAGGAATATAATCTTACTAGGTTCAACCACAAAAAACACTACTTAAATTGGGGGCGTAGGCCCCAACCCTAGGCTCTGATTCGTGAGTTTGGGCACCTTACAACTACCTTAACCCCAAAAGTATGTAAAATAATAGCCCTAAACCCATAATAATAGCCATAAAGGCCAGTATTTTACATACTTTTGGGGCCCAGGTAGATCCTAATGTTTGCAAACCCAGAGGTTTAAGGTTTAGCAACTTAGGGTTTTTAGTTGAGGGACGGTTTAAGGGTTTAGGGTTTAGGGGTTTAGGGTTTAGGGGTTTAGGGGTTTAGGGTTTAAGGGTTTAGGGTTTAGGGTTTAGGGTTTAGAGCTTTGGGTTTGGGAGCTCCAGACTACCGTTCCCAAGGCCCGGCCATCCATGAGAGTCCAGGGCAAGTAGCCTCACTGACAACTATGTTAAACAGTCACAGATACCAACATAGTAGGAACAGATCGGTTTGTTTATAGGTACATTGCTCACGCTAGGTAAACCCTACACCCTAAACACCAAACCCAAACCCTAAACCTTAAGCCCTAAACCCTAGGTCCTAAACCCTAAGCCCTAAACCCTAAGCCCTAAACCCTAAACCTTAAACCTTGAGCCCAAACGCTGCGAAGGCGCTGTGAGCCCCTTCTTTGTGAACAAGGAAGAACTCAGTCAGGCAACAGCATTGCCTCTTAGGGTTTAGGGTTTAGGGTTTAGGTTTTAGGGTGCCCGAAGGGTCCAAAGACCCAAATAATAAGGTTTTAGGGCGCTAGTACTACAATATTAAGGGTATGTTGGACCCTAAAGCCCCATTATCTGGGTCCCTGGACCCTTTAGGGATTGCCTCTTCTGCAAGGTTAGGGGTTTGAAGGTTCAAGGTTTAGGGTTTAGGGTGTCCTTAGATGCTCTAGAACTTGCTAATTGGTCAGTAAGTCTGATGATGAAGCCATGTAACCCTTGCAGCCACACTTACTAACCATTTAGCTAATTCCCAGCCCATCTAAGTAGAGGTTATGATAGGAACCTAGGGTTTAGGCTTTAGGCTTCAGTTTTGGAGAATCACATCGAACATGATCTCAAACTGGGCATATATCGAGGGATGTGCTGGGTGCCGGCAGCGCAAACATAACCTTAACCTTAATGCAGAAGGATGGATGCAGGCCTTTGAACCTTTTTGGGGTAGACTAGCAGGCCTTTGAACCTTTTTGGGGTAGACTATGCCATATGTGTATAAACAAACCCTGCAGGGGGATATTGTTGCAACCACTTAGGCTTCTGAGGCTTACCCTCCTCCAAGCTAGCATGGAAGCTCATCTAGTCGCCTTTTTTCCAGACGAATCCGGCAGTCTTTGGAGGCTTTTTGTTTTAGGGCATGCCAGGTGTGTTGAAGGCATTTTTTTGGGAATTTGCGAAGATTTGTTGAATGCGTAAAGCGCCGTGCCAAAATCTGGTATTTTTGCCATCCTCACAACCAGCTGAAATCAGAATATCTACCGTACAAACTTGAGTCCGATCATGAACATTCGACCCCCATGATCCTTCGCCAACTATAGTAGTGGATGTTGCCTTGAAACTTCCCTGAAACCTTTGTTTTAACTAACTAGCCCCAGGTTTTAGGGTTCATGGCTGGGTTTTTGGGGTTGAGGGCTTAGGGTCTAGCTTTAGGGCATTGCCCCCCCCCCCCCTCCCAGGTCATGCTTGAATATTGTCAGCTTTATTCTTAACAAGGAATGTAAAGCAGGCTTTGAATTCCTCTAGGGATCCAAATAGCCCAATGTAGGTAATATTTACAGACTTTGGGGCCCAATGTAGGGATTATTTACATACATGGATCCCTAGGGTTCTAGTTCAAAAAGGAGCCATTAAATAAAAAAAAAAAAA
>CAJNIZ010003247.1:71538-84898 GCA_905231905.1 Symbiodinium pilosum | reverse complement strand
TATAAATACTTCCACAACTGCAAGATTACTGTTATTTACAGCGAAATCAGATACTAGCGAATGCATGCCGGCAACCATAATAACGTTCACTTCGACCACATCCACGACGAGTGAATCCATGCCGGCACCCATAATAACGTTCAGTCGACCACATCCACAACCACCAAAACACTGCTTTACGCAGCACATTCCGATGAGTGCGCATTTGGCGCGGGCAAATAAGGGGGGGGGAGGCGAAATAATAGGGTTTTAGGGCCCAACTACTATAATTAACATTTATGGTATTTGGTGCCAGAAGCCCTGTTATTATTTGGGTCCTTCGACGACCCTCAGGGTAAGGCTTAGTGTTTAGCCCAATCGAAGACAACAACTCCGTAAACTACATCAGAACCCAGCGCTCGCTCCCTGACCGCCCTAAACCCTCTGATCAGCTCTAAACCCTACGCCTCTGAAGTTGCAACCCTAAACTGGGCTGCGTCGTGCACGCAGTTTTAAAAAAATCATGCTCATGAGGTACCCGGCAGCCTAACCCGAAACCTCCTGGAGGCGGCACCGTGGGCTTAGGGTTCCTGTGCTGGGCTTACAGTTTTCCAGATGTTAGAGGTTGTGGGTTTGGGTGTTCAAGTTAGCTCAGAGCAATCTTTGTACGGAACCCTTTGGGACTCCGACTCCGTGCTCTTTTGCGTGGGGAGAGATGGTGTGAGATGACAGGGCTTTGTGCCCTGAACCCCTAAGGGTCCAAGGACCCAAATACTGGGGTTTCAGGTCCCAGATACCATTGATATTATAGTATTCGAAAGCCTGAAACCCTATTATTTGGGTCCTTGGACCCTTAGGGCAATACCTTCAACCCCAAACCTACCAGGCAGCCCTATGCTCCAAAGCCTTACGCACCCCAAACCCCAACCACCAACCCTTCAACTCCAAACCCAAACCCTTAATGCTGCAATCTGAAATTTTAGGGTTTAGGGTTTAGGGATTCTAAACCTCAAAGCCCAGAAGCCCGAACCCTAAGTTTCAATCCTGAGATTGGGCCGTATGTTCCCAGAAATCAGTTACACGCTCACAAGGCTATACTGGATGGGGTTATCAAAAATAGGCCTGAAGGGTTATGGGGTTGTCAAAGCTTGTGGGCCATTTTGTTGGGCCCTCTTTTCGGGATCTCAAACCAAGCATCCGAAGAATGTTTAGGATGTTAGTGAAACAATGTCTACGACGGGGATGACAGAACGTTATCACCACTGTGATGACACCAGCTCTAATGTGCAGCGTGGGACGAGTCGTGAGGACATCCGTAAAGAGGAAAGTTGAAATTATACACTTGATGGAAGACTTCTTTCATAACCTGGTATGCACAACTTGTGGAGACCACGGCTGTATAGTGTTATTTCTGGCGTGTATATTAATTTGGTTCCTCAGGACCTTAAACCTTAAGCCCCAAAACCCTAAACCTTAAACCTTAAACCCTAAACCCTAGACCTTAAACCTTAAACCCTAAACCCTAAGTGGGCCCATTCTGAGGCCCTGGATGCCCGGTATCCCCAAGCGACCAAGTGTGGCGTCCTGGCACTTGGGCAGCAGATCTTCTTTTGTAAGAGGTGCTGTCTCTCCAAATGAGCTCTAATCTAAACTCCTTAAAGGAGGGTTATATAGGGAATTATATAGGGGACTACTATAGGGACATTAAGGGGAATACTAGCAGTTTAGACAATGGCTCAAATAGGGGTGGCACCTTACAGGGGGTTAGAGGGGCATGTCGCTTTTTTGGGGGCTGGCGTTTGGTGTTTGGGGGTTCAGGCCAGAAGGAACCCGAGGAATGTATTGGTGCCATGAAAGAAGTATGCGGATTGCTAGCCAACATTAAAGAGTGATATATTCGGTGTCAATGTTTTTAGATTCCCAAACTCCTTCAGCGAGCGCACCCCACGCGGTTGTAGATGTCATGATGTAGGAGGGCAGTCTATATGTAGACTGCGGGCACACACGTGTAGAGGTGGTGCAAGATATCCTCCTTCCGCTGTAGGTGAAACAACAACACCCTAGGGGTCCGAGTACCTAATAGTCATAGACTTACCCAAAACCTGTACTGGAAATATTAGTACCAAAACCCAAGTACCAATTATTGGGTACATGGACCCTAAGGGCAACACCTATCCTAAGGGTGTAGGGCTCACGTATTATCTACGTAATCTTCTCTTGCATTGATTTACGGTTGAGGGTAGGAAGCTTGCAACAGAAGCGCCAATCTTTCCCGCCATGCAAGCCTTATAGGACTAATGCACTCAGTGAGGAGCCGCATAGCCCAAAGTAGGCATCATCTTGAAGCTGTTTAGGGTTTACAAGGTTTAGGGTTTGGGCCCCGAAGTACAGGCATTATTTATGAACTTGAATCCTGCAAGAATGAAGCTCGTACACGAAATGGTTCGGGACTAGCACTATAGTGTACCGTATTCTTACTTTTAAACTTTCTATATCATGCTAATTGATCTCGCCCAAGCTGACACGTAACCTCGTCTAGCACCTTTTCAAAGGTCATTCAGGGCATGTCTTGGGCTTTTCCTACTTTTGCTATTCAACATCTTCTCCGGAAGTACCACATTGTGAGTTGCTGCGAATACTCTTTAGGGTCGGAATCTCGACAATTGTGATGGATGCTGCCCCTGTGTACTGCGACATCATTGATAACGTGATTCGCTTGCATCAGGAGCCTGATAGCAATGGCGACGAACCCCATACAGAAGAAGAACCCTTGAGTCCCGTCTAGCTGTATCAAATCAGGCCAAATCAGGATAAGCCCGAGAAAGCCGTCTTTTACACCTTATAGCCCACTACAGACCCAGCTACCTATTCGATGTCTCCAGAAGAGCCTATGGCCCCTGAGCCCGAGACCTTGATCCCCAATTCAACTTTAAATCTTCAAATGGTAGTCTCCTTAAATAGGGGGACCCCAATATAAACCCCAAAATATTAGAATCCTTATTATAGGGACCCCCAAAAGGGTATCCCTAATTTTGGAAATCCCCAAATCCAATCCCTTGAGCTCCTATATATTACAAACCCTAACCCCACGCCCGAAACCAACGGTTTAGGGTTTAGGGTTTTTGGTACTCAAAGCCGAAACCCGAAACCAATAAACCCAAATCGAAACCCTGCAATGAGCGAGAACCGGCAGCTTTCTGAACAGAGTTGCTCTGAGGGTCCAACTACCCGATAAGCATACACCCCACCAAGATACCCATATATCCGGGTGTAGGGTTTAGGGTTCAGGATGTTTGAGTATCATTATAACTGCATAAAGGGATTATGTCAGGGAGTATTTTGGGGCTTATTAAGTGGGATAATAGGAGTTTAGACTATAGTTCATAATATGATTATTAAGTACTTGAATCCTCAGGGAGCGGGCCCTTAGGGTTTAGGGTTTTCAGGTGGGTACCCAATCATTGGGTATGTGGACCGTTGAAGTTGTGGTTTGAGGTGAAGCCTGCCGCCAAAGCGGAGCAGGCAGGGCTTAGGGTGTCATACAGGGCTTGAAGGTTTGGCGTGGTTGGTTGGTTTAGGGTGTGGGATTTAGGGTCTTCTAGGGCATTGGGTTTGGGAGCGTAAAGCATTGTCAGGGCTGCGACGTGTAGCCGTGATATTGGAGCAGACCAAAACCTACTAAAGTCAGATCCAATACCTCAACAGTGTACTGTGTAACCATAAAGGCTCTGAGTAGGACCTTTCTCATGTCCATTGCGACCAAACCATGTAGACGCTCATTCCCTTTCAGGTGGCCAAATACAGCAAGTCTAGAACATCTTGCGACAAGAAATGGTGCCCTCCTTGTAGATGGGACCCCAATATAGACCCCAGCATATTTGTCTCCGTATTATGGGTAGCCCCAAAAGGTACCCCTAACTTAGGGAAACCTTCGTCCCTAAACTCCAAGGCCTAGATAGCTCCCATATTCCCTTTAAAAGGGACCCCTAATTTCGGGGACACCGCCAAAATGATTTTCTTTTGCGGCGAATGTCTTGGACCCCCAGGCCGTTTCATTGCTTGGCTACCATGAAAACATCCAAGGAGATTTTCATATGAGCTATAGACTAAACTCCTTAAAGGGGGTTATAAAAGGGATTATATAGGGGACTACTATAGGGCTTATTAAGGGGGATACTAGGAGTTTAGACTAAAGCTCATATCAGCTCCCACCATAGTCCCTAAGGGTCCAAGTACCCAATATTTGGGTACTTGGGGATTTGGGTAATAGTAATTGTAGTGCAGGTTTTGGGTAAGTGTATGATTATTAGGTACTTGGACCCTTAGGGAGTCTAAACTCCTTAAAGGCGTTGTAGAGGAGATTCTATAGGGGATTCTTACGGGGGATATTAGGAGTTTAGATAATGTCTCATAAACAAAACACAGCCTAGTCCCAAAACACCCTCAACCTCAGACCCTTAGCCCTAAACCCTAAACCCTTCTTCCTAAACCCGAAACCCTTATCCCTAACCCATAGCCCCTTAGCCCCAAAGCCTGACCCCTTATCCCTAAACCCTAAACTCTAAACTCTTATCCCCTAACCCTAAACCCTTATCCCTAAACCTCAAACCCTTAGCCCTAAAGCCTGAACACACCCGATCTAAAAATTAGATCCCCTAGAACCATAGGGGAAATTATATAAGGATTATATATAGGGGCTATAATGGGTCTATATAGGGGAATTTTTAGATTCTCCCGGGGGTCTGGGCCAGCTTCTGCTCCATCCCCAACCTTTCGCTTCGGAGGATACTGCGGCAGACAGCCTCCAAAACTGGGAGCCCCCGCTCCCATCCCAGAAGGGTTTAGGGCTTAGGGCTTAGGGTTTAGGGTTTAGGGCTTAGGGTTTAGGGCTTAGGGTTTAGGGTTTAGGGCTTTGGGCTTAGGGTTTAATGTTTAGGCCTTAGGGTTTAGGGTTTTATAGGGTTTGGAATGTGTCGGATTTGGTCCTTGTAGCCAAAGTGAGGCATCACTTAAGCATGTTAAGACCCCTGGGATGTTCACGTAAAGCTTTTTGAGGCTCAGGTAGAACTCTAGGACCCGGAAAAAGGATCCAACCATATAAAAACCCTAGGGTTGGTTTAGGGTTCAGGATTTAGGGTTCAGGGGTTTAGGGTTCGGTTTAGGGTTTAGGGTTTAAAGTTTAGAGTCCTTCTCAGGGAACTGTTCTATTTGGGGGGCTCCCTAGGAATGTACTGCATCCTAGAAGCCAGAAGGCTGCTAAATGATGATAGTCCTCGCTGCAGCTCCTAGCTTGACTTTGTAGGTAACACCCCAAGAGCAACTGGATCCTCACCATTACATACACTCCCAGGTCCCACGCCTTCAGCCGAAGACGCCCAAACGAACCACCTGAAACCTAGAACTCTGAGTGGTGCTAGTCCTTGTTGTAGCGCACTCAGGTTCCAAGTACTCAAAGATGAGATACTCCCCCAAATTCTGTACTGCAGGTACCAATGCCAATTCCTCAGCACGAAACTTTGGGGTACTTAGAAGCCGAGGCCCTATACATGAGTCGCGGTGAAGAGTACCGTTTACTTCAGTTAGTCTAGGCAGTAGTTTTTGTCACAGAAATCCCCAAGATCAATAGGGCAGGTCCTAAAAAGATGGGCTGAATTCATCTAGGCTATAGGCTTGTGAGACGATCCCCCAAACCTGGAGGTCGATGGGGCATGCCCTAACTAAAACAACAATATAGGCAAAACAAGTAATGCTGACGTGCCCTCGCGTCCCTCCGTATATTATGACCCTATAAGGGCCCAAGGACCCAAGTAATAGGGTTTAAGGGCCCAAATGATATGATATTTGTGGTATTTGGGACCTGAAGCCCTATTATTTGGGTCCTTGGACCCTTAGCGTTAGTGAAGTCAGAAGTACCCAATGCCTGGGTACCTGGAAGCTTCAGGCAAGGCCATGCTAAGGGGAGGCAGGAACAAGGGCTTAGAATTTAGGGTTCGTATTAAATGCTTATGTTTAGGGTTTGGGGTTCAAGATTTTCTTAGAGCTTATTGAATGATGGTTGAAGGGTACAAGAGGTTTCGGCTTATTGGCCCCCATATAAAGGAAGAAGAGTATACTTGACTGCCAAAATCGAAAATTAAAGCACAACTGGGATGACATAGGGGTATCTATAGGGATTTGATGAAGTACTGTGCTCCTGTTGGTTTTGGGGTCGGATTGGGGAGCCCGGCAAGAAGACTGCTATCAAATAGACCTTAGACATTTCCATGTTAGTGTGTTTTTGGAGGGTGGGGTGGTGTCCTGCTTTTTCAAGTAGCCCTAAGGGTCCAAGTACTTAATAATCATATACTTACCCAAAACCTGTACTACAATTACTATTACCCAAATCCCAAGCACCTAATTATTAGGTACTTGGACCCTTAGGGTAGGTACTATAGTCTTCCTGGGGAAGGTTCTAAGGAGACACATGTCGAGATGTTGGCTGCAGCTTGTACTTCCAGACTTTGCAGCTTAGGCCGCCAAACCTGAAAACGTAAACCCCCAAAACTTGAACCGCCAACATCCAAACCTTAAGTACCAACACAATGAAATCCTCAGCTCCACGCCTGAAGATCTGGAGCCTAAAGCCCTAAAATCCTGAACCCTAAATCCTATCTAGACCCGAGGCGCTTGACCCTGAAGCCCTGAACCCTAAGCCCTAAACCTGAACCCAGATAGGGTTTAGGGTTTAGGGTTGGTCCGTGAACCTGAAGCTCTTATGTCCTCGCCCGATGGATCCTTGCGCATTGCAACCTTGAAGCAGTGGATCCAAGAGCATGGTGGAAGTGTTTGTGCCTGAGACGCAGTACCCCTAAGGGTCCAAGGACCCAAGTACGAAGGTCTTAGGGCCCAAATACTAGAACATTAATCGTAATTGGGCCCTAAAGCCCTAGTATTGGGTCCTTGGGCCCTTAGGGTAAGTACTCCTATGGGGTTTGGATGTAGGATTCTGGTTTGGGTTCAGACTTAAGCGGAAGTCATAGGTTCCTGAAAAGGGTGGCTTTAAAGTGCTTTATATGGGCATGTAGGGCTTATATATAGGGTCGCATCGATTCTAGCAGAGGCCCGGGGGGATTCAGGGTTTAGGGGTCCGTATGAAGGAGTGGAGAAGCTCCCGGGAAAATCCTGACTAGAATCCAGGAAGTAAGTCTGAGTCAATCCAAACCCTGAACCCTAAACCCTACAGGAAACCCTTATCATTCTGACGCAATCCAAGCCCGGAACCCTAAACCCCCATCCCTCTGGCATTCACCAATGTTTGGTGACTATTGCAGGAATGCATTCCTCATAGACGTGCGTGTAATGTGTACCACATTATACGGTTCCAGAGGCCCTAAAATAGGTAACATTTGGCAATTTCCCAAAACACGGGTACCCAATATAGACCCGAAAAAACCATAATCCTTATTGTGGGGACCCCCCAAAATGGTGCCCCTATTATTCTTGGGTAATCCCCATTTCTAGACCCTGAACCCTAAGCCGTTCCGGCCTAAAGCTTGGATCGGACGGGTAGACCTGAAGCACCAGAACTGTCAGCTAGAGGGACCCTTATGTCTTACGTGTAATACCTGGGCCCCTACAAAGTATGTAGATCGACTTATTGTCTTTTGGATTGTTTTTAGGGGGTCTTGGACCATGATTTTGCCTGCACCTGCAGGTTTAGGTAGTTGTGTGCACGGCAATTACAGGAAGTGACTTATCATGTGGGGATGTTATATAAGCCTGATATACCTCTCATAGGTACATGATTATCTCCAACCCATGCTCCTTGAAACACCCACTCTACACCCTAAACCCCAAATGCACCCGTTCTACGTATCGGCTCCCCTCGTTGGGAACTCCCCTTCTTTGTTTGGTCCCAGTTAGTTGGCGGTGGTTGGACTGGGGTTCGGAGTTCAAGAACGGCTTCGGGCTTTTCGGGCTTAGGGTGTACGCTACATGGCAGGTTGTCAAGGATGTGTTCTCTTCGGGGTCCCTAATCGGGTACCCAGAAAGGGATCATAGTTTCGACAACGCCCTGCGTTCCTAGCTGGTCCGACAGTCCTTGGAATTTAGCTAGGCCAACGTGAGGCCATCTGTCGTTTTCAACTAACTGGTTGCAAAGTTGCAGATGACAAGACTCTAAGCGCTAAACCCCCTCAAGCGTTCGGTTTTGGGGTTTACTGAGCCCTTAAACCCCCTGCGTTCCTAATCTCTCGATTACCTACCTCCTGAAACCCCCAAACCCTGAGGGTCACCCTAAACTCCTAGACCCTAAACCCTACCTAGACCCTCCAACGTAGTACCTTTTTGGTAGCCTTAATAAGGGTCCTAACCAAAAAACCCATACCAAACCCCAAAAGGAACTACATTGGAGGTTCCAGGTAAACCCCAAACCCTAAACCCAGCACGCCTAAACCCTAAACCCTGTATCCCTAATAAGGGGCTGGGGGCTTTTTAGTCAGGGGTCTGCACTCGCCAGCGCGAGGCGACAGGGCAGAAACCTCAGTATGTAAAATGATTGCCTTTTGGGCTATATTCAGTGGTTTCGGCCTATGATTTTGCTTGCTTTTGAGGCCCAGATAATGTGTAGACGCTCCCTCCATCTGCCCTCTAAATACCCTGATTAAAAGATCTAGGGTTTAGGGTTTAGGGTTTAGGTCATATGTTAGGTGGACCCCCCACCCAGTAATAGTGACTATCATGGATAATAAGGATTATATTGGGGTTTTCTTATATTCCTATTATACCATTATTACATGGTGGGGGTCCTCCTAACCCATATGATGCTCCCCTATATACACCCCTTTGAGGAGTTTAGGCTATGGCTCATATACCCCTGTTTAAAGGGTACAAGGAGGGTCCTGGTGAGGAACAACCTCCCTGAAACTTACCATGGAACCCCGAACCACTGGTGCTTAATATGGAGTAGGGGAATATAATCCCTATAGGGTTTAGGGTTTAGGGCAGTCCCTTAGTCCCTTCTAAGAACCAGAAAGCTAAAAAGGCCATGTGTAGACTACTGCTCTTTTAACATTCGGGCTACATGAGATTCCATGTTGGCCTGGGGAAGGGTATATCAAATCATGCATGTAAATACACAACCCTGCACACCAAACCTTTAAACCCTAAACACTTAAACCCGAAACCCACCCTAAACCCTTAACCTTCAACGTACTGCTGCTGAAGGGAGGGTTGGGGATGGACAGGAGGGCAGTTTAGGGTTTCGGGGTGTAGGGGTTTAGGGCTTAGGGGTTCTCAGGGTTTAGAGCTACAGTCTGAACTCCTTTAGGGAGGGTAAAGGTTCTTAAGGGGGAAGCTAGGAGTTTAGACGATGGCTCACATGAAGGGTTATACAATAAACACTCAACCCTAAGCCCTCTGAAACCAAAGCCCTTTAAACCCCAAGCCCTCTTCTCCCTAAGCCCTCTAAACCCTAAGCCTCTAAACCCTAAGCCCTCTAAACCCTAAGCCCTCTAAACCCTAAGCCCTCTAAACCCTAAGCCCTCTAAATCCTAAGCCCTCTAAATTGTGAACCTTAACCCCTGTATCCACAAGTTTCTACCAGGCTTCATCGAATCTTCAGCAGCGCAGGCAACCTGCCCAACAAGTTGGCAGTGCAAAAAAAGGCTCACTTGAAGCTTCACGGGCTTAGGCCCTAAACCCTAAACCCCAAATCATAAACCCTAAACCCTAAACCTTAAACCCTAAACCCTAAACCGTTTAGTTTAGAGGTCCTTGCATCAGGAATGGGGCTTAGGATTTGTTTTGATAGTTGTAACTCAAACTACGCAGACGTAGAAGCCTAAAACCTAGGTTTAGGGTTTAGGGTTTAGGGTGTAGGGTTTAGGGTTTAGGGTTTAGGGTTGTGTAGTTGCCCATGAACCTCTGCCTGGCTGGTTCTTAGTAGGGAAATCTCTATATGAGCTATAGTCTAAACTCCTTCAAGGGCGTTATATAGGGGATTTTATAGAGGAGTATTAGAGGGGGTTATGAAGGGGGATACTAGGAGTTAAGACTATAGCTCATTTAATGCCTGTAATATATTCGATATTTCCCTATTAACCTTAAACCCTAATCCCTACATAACATATACACGTCATTCCCTACTGTTGTAAGTCTGCTTGGCTGGTTGCTACTAGAGTGGAGGAATGGATGCCTGCCGCAACTGCTAGGCAATGTAGTCCTCAAGAAGATGTGCATTACCTTAACCCAAATCCCTAAACCCTAAGCCCTATGTTCTTTTCTGTTCTTTCGTGCCCTACTGAAAGCCAGCAAGGTACCTACCCTAAACCCTAAACCCTAGCGTTTAAGCTCGCTCCAGGATCTTCCCAGACTGTCCAGTCATTTCTCTCCAAGCCCGCAGCCCTGAACCCTGAACCCGAATTACTTTTGAGGATATGGGCGTTTCCCAAAATTAGGGGTACCCTTTTGGGGGTCCCCATAATAAGGATTATAGTATATTGGAGTCTATATGGGGGTCCCCTTATTTAGGGAAACTACCATATCATTTCGACCATTGAACCTGTTGACCTTGCCCAAATCTACTCGGCAATTTAAAGCGACCTCACCCGACCTCACCCTAAATGGTGGTTTATTTCGGGAATAGTACCAAAAGGGCCTTACATTAGGAATTGAAATTCTTCTAAATTACCCTGTTTTGACCTAAACACTGAACCTTTGCCTCTGACCGCTCAAGCCCCCTTGAACCCTAAACCCCGTTGTAGTAGCTTCCAATTTCTTCTCCATTATCCCAATACTAACCCAACATAACCCCAATCTATACCCTATTCTAATAGTTTACATCCTCTTTTCCATGAACCGCTAACCCTAACATAATCCTAATCCATACCCTAATCTAATAGTTTCCATTCTCTTTTCCATGAACTACTAACCCTAACATAATCCTAATCTATACCCTATTATAGTAGTTTCCATTCTCTTTTTCATGAACGCTTCATTCTACACTACATATAATGCACCCCGGGAGCTCAAGGCCCTAAGTTCACAATCGGGGGTTGTTCTAAAGGTCCTTGTAAAGAAGGGACCACTGGGAATACACTTCCTTAAAAAGGGGATCCTAGCCAAACAGTGAACCTACAGTATGGCCATTTTGAGGACAGGTATTTTGAACAACTACCGATTCTAAGACCCTACTTCTTGACCATGGAGTCCAAAGTTACATGCACAGCGGTTTGCGGTTTAGGTTCAGGAATTTGGGTTGAACGGAGGGTTCAGCATGTAATGAAACCTCACAGGTGCTCCATAAGTGAGTTTAGGGCTTAGGGCTCTAGTATACTGAGGTTGAACATGGTGCATGTCATGATACAACTAGACCCCACCCCCGCACGTAAATCCTGGATTCTTGCCACGCACGAACACAAGGCCCTACCCTAAGGCTTTCTAGGTCAGATCCCAATGCTTAGCCGCCCCCCATGGCCCAAACCCTAAACCCTATAAACCCTAAACCCATAAACCCTAAACCCTATGAACCCTGAACCTTATAAACCCTAAACCCTATAAACCCTAAACCCTATGAACCCTGAACCTTATAAACCCTAAACCCTATGAACCCTGAACCTTATAAACCCTAAACCCTATAAACCCTAAGCCCTATAAACCCTGAACCTTATAAACCCTAAACCCTATAAACCCTAAACCCTATAAACCCTGAACCGTAAACTCAAAGCCCCAAACTCAAACCTTTTGCCAGCAAGCTCGGTACAGTCGTAGGAGTCTTGGGGTGAACCCCAAACCCTAAACCTTAATACTTAGACCTTAAACTCACTCTAAGGGTCCACGGACCCAAATAATAGGGTTCCAGGGCCAAATACTATAATATTAGTGGTGTTTGGGCCCTAAGCCCCTATTATTAGGGTCCTTGGACCCTTAGGGTCAGACATATTCCCAGTGGGACCCCCGCAGTCGACCCTAAGCGCGCTTCCTCACCTTTTGTTCCCTGGGAACGAAGGAATGGAAAAGAAAATGGAAACTACTGTAATGGGGTTATAAAGGGACCACTATCCCTACACCCTAAACCGGGCTCTCTCGGAATTACTTTAAGAGCTTAGGGTTCAGGATCCATTCCTTCATTGTCCCAGCTAACCAAAGGTAAGCTTCAAAGACATAATTACCAAGTCTCAGAGCTGAAGTACCCAACAGTAATGAGGGTTTAGGGTTTTAGGGTTTCGGGTCTAGGGTTTCAGGGTTTGGGGTTTAGGGTTTAGGGTTTCTGGGTTAGGTTTTACGGTTTAGGGTTCAGGGTTTAGGGTTTAGGGTTCAGGGCTAATTCAAGTTTAGGCTCGCTTGGTCATTGTTGAGTATACCTGCCTTTGGGCTTGGGATGGGTTTAGATACCTAAAGCCATGGAGATAACACGTAGCAGCTGAATGGATAAGCTCTAACCTGTAGAGTATGTGTGTATATCTATATCTATATATACACATAACCTATTAATGCTTAAAGCAGTACCTGAAAAGAAGCACTCTAACAACACACGCGGCAGCTTCCAAAACTTTCGTGCCCTCTGCGAAGCACAACAGACTCAAACCCTCATTGCCAAGCCTAGCCAAGGGGCCCAGGTTTTACCAGAGGGTTGAGGACTCAGTGTTTACCCAGGCCTCGAGGTACTGTTCAAGAAGAACTCTTTGGGCCCCAGGGTATCCTATGTGCTGGAAAACGAAACCCTAAACCCCAACTTCAAGAAATAAGCCCAAAGCCCTCACGCCGGCCCCAAAACCCAACTCCTAAGCCCTAAACCCCAACCCAAAAGCCCTAGACCATACACCTTACATGGCCCAATATATGAATACATAACCCTCTACATATCCCAACCTACCCTGATGTATCCCCGCAGAACTCTGAACCGCTTTGAGCCACAGCAATGGCTCCGCGAATATCCGATGCAGGGTTCTTTGGCTGCACTGCTATGCCTGACTTCGGCTAAGGGTTTTGGGTTAAGGGTTCCTATTTTTAGTAAGTCTCCTAGGACCGGGACCTTCGTCTAGTGTAGTGATTAGGAGTTAGCTTACCTGCCCTCAGGCTCCTCGGCGTAAAATGCACTTTCCATGACACGGCTTGGGCTTTTGGGGCGAAAGTTTGAGATCTGAATCTGGGACTTCGAGAGGGCCTCTTGAATTAGACCCTAAACCGCTTAAACCCTACCTGGACCCCCAAAGTACGTAGAATAATGGCCTTTTGGGCTATATTTAGGGCTTTTGGGCCATTATTCTAACTATTTTGGGGGTTTAGGTAAGCCCTAAAGTTTGAGGTGTCGAGGTTAGGGACAGTGGGCTCCAGTTGCACGAAGCACCGAGTCTTCGGATTCAACCCCTAGATGCGTTAACCATATGAGCTATAGTCTAAA
>CAJNIZ010003247.1:57249-71507 GCA_905231905.1 Symbiodinium pilosum | reverse complement strand
GTTTAGACTGTAGCTCATATGCTCTGGAGTGTAATGCGCAACCATAAGCTCCAAACCTCAATCCCAAAACTGGAGAGTTTAAGTATCCGGCAGAGGTATCACTGGCAGCATGCTTCAGGGCATAAACCTGAACTTGGGTTGCGGGATGCATGCACTCTAATTAGTGTTGAACATCAACAGAGGGTTCGGGGTAACGACAAGGGCCCTATACAATCCTTATATAGAACCTTAGATACATTCTAGAACCCCCTTCAAGCCTAAACCGTTTAAACCTTAAACCCTAAACCCAAACCCGAAGCCCTAAACCCCCTAAACAAGTGTCCCCTTTTTGGGGTGGCTCTGGGCATGCTGCGGCAACGAATCTGCCCCTCTGGACGCTGTGGCCTGGAGGCTGTCATAGAGAGATGCAATGCCTTGAACTCCTGCAGGTTTCCCTACCTGGAACCCAAAAGTAGGTAAAATACTACCCCAAGACCCTAAAAATAGCCTCAAAGGCAATTATTCTACATACTCTTGGGGTTTAGGTACAGGCAATTATTACAAGGTTCAAGGTTTAGGGTTTAGGGAGTAAGGCTTTGGGGCATGTCGTGCGGGACATTCTGCAGCAACTTCGAAGGTTTGGGGTTTAGGATTTAGGGTTTAGGGTTTAGGGTATTAGCTTCTGCCGGAAGTATTTCGAACATGTGGAGCTCTCTCCCACAAAGCCAGAGGATTAGGGTAAACCCCAAACTCTAAACCCCAAACCCTAAACCCCAAACCCTAAACCCTAAACCCTAAACCCAAACCCTAATCCTCCCAGTGGTTTGGGAAGGACATCCTCATGGCGCGGAGAGCCGTCTTCAGAGGGTGGAGCGTTGAGAGCTGAGCTGTAGCTTTGGGGTTCAGGGATTAGGGTTTAGGGGTAGGGTTTAAGGTTTAGGTCTGGGGTGCAGAGCGCAGGATTGATGGAGTTTAGGGAGTAGGATTTAGGACTCAGAGTTTAGGGCTCAGGGTTTTTGGAGGGTTTGGGGTTCAGGGCTTGCGTACGGCTTATGGTTTACTGTGGCTGGAGGAAATTTTGCGGTTCCTGTAGGGGGCACATTGCTTGACTGTGGTATACGGTACTGGCATACCGCAACTCCTACGTAGATGACATATAAGGTCTTGCATTCTTCAGTACTCACCATAGTATACTACGGTGGATACCATCAATCCTGCATGACCCCACCTACACCCTATCTAGCCGCTTAAACCACTTACATCCCCTTTTGGTCTCCTATCATTGTTGATATCAAGGGGATGTAAGGTTCCCTGTTTGGGCTGGCCTTGAAGCATACCTGGAACCTCCAATGTAGTTCCGTTTTGGGTCTGGTATAGTTTTCTGGTTAGGACTCTTATTAAGGCTACCAAAAGGTACTACTTTGGAGGGTCTAGGTACTTTAGGGTTTCGGGATTCGGGTTTAGGAATTCTGGGGTTTCGGGTTTAGGATTTAGCCTGTGGGGTTTAGGGTTTAGTATTTCGGGGCAGGATCTGCTTTGGGAGACACCGTACAGGGGGGGAAGGACATGGGGGCCTCCGGAAATTGGAGGCGTTTTATGGCAGTCGCTAGACCGAGGCATATAACAAACTTGGTATTCATAGAAATTCCCAGGTTTGAGCCACTGAAAAGCTCTTAAAAGTAGGGTTTAGGGTTAGGCAAGAAGTTTGTCAGGTGGTGCTAGATTTTCTCCATTCAACCTATGTCTCACCTGGGCATGGAAAACCCAAGGTCTGACCGGGTAAAATGTATAGAATATAAGGTTAAGATTTTATGACCACAATAGGGATATAAACCCAAGAAGAGCGCTTACCCTCCCAGGGCTCCTTTTAGACTGCTCTTTAATTCTGTTTACCCTAGGTCAAAATCCTAACCTGGTCTCGAAAAATTAGGTAACCCTACTCCTTAGCATAACGGCTTCTGTACCTAAGTCACCAGCCCGGAGACACAAGGGCGTTGAAACCGCATGCCCTGCTTACACCGACCCTAAGACACAGAGCGAACCCCGACAAAGGAATATCATGTTTTTTAAACCTTACCTTACTAGAATGACAGTACAACATGCCCGCAATCCATTAAACATGTTTAAGGCCCCGACCTTTTAGCCTTCAACAGCGGTTAGATCATGATTCTCATCCTCGTAGAGGTTTTTAATTTGTGGTCGGATAGTATTAATCTAATCTCGATGACTTTGATTCGTATGCAGCTCGCAGGAACATGTTCTAGTACAATGATCTTGTTGTTTGCTACTTGCGCATCCGTAGTTGGGAAAGGGGGGATGGACCAACGGATCCCTACAGTAGTCCCTATTCTGGGGTTTGCCAAAATTAGGCGTACCTCTTTGGGGGTCCTTATGTTAAGGATTACGATATTTGGGGGTCTACATTGGGGTTCCCTTATTTAGGGAAACTACCATTTATACTCTTCCATAGAACCACCTGTCATGGTTCCTATAATCCATCCCCCCATTCCCAATAGAACCGGTTAAGATACTTGTGCCGCTTTCCTATTCTTAAGCACCACCCTAAGACTCTTGGACCAACTTAGTGAGATCCCATACCTTAGCCCCCCGAGGCGCAAAGCTTGTCCCAGAAAGCCCAGTGTACTCCCACACGGTCTAGGGTTTAGGGTTTAGGAGCCTCAGGGGTCTCCCAAAACCCTACACCCTTAAACCGTGTGGCTTCTCTTGTGGATGGGGGAACACTGTAGGATCTACTGCGCACTGGGGATCCGAAGAGGTGCAAGGTTTCCTTCAGCAACCATGCCTGAAGCCTAACCCTAAACCCTAAACCCTAAACTAAACCCTAAACCCGAAACTAAACCCTAAACCCTAAACTAAACCCTAAACTAGACCCTAAACATTAAACTAAACCCTAAACCCTGGAAACAAAATAATCCCTAAAATCCCGAACCTTCCCAACCCAAAGCTCCTGCGTAAAGATGGTACAACACAGTGTGCCCCTTATTATTCCCGAAGTTGCGTCTCTTAAACCCGAAGCCCTAAACCTGTATTCCAAGACCCTAAGCCTTGAAGCTTATGAACCCTAAACCTTGAACCTTGAATCCCTAGCCGCCCTAGCCAGTGCCGCATTTCCCCCAGGTATAGATGTCTGGTTCCCTGGTGGGTGTGGAATCCGGATTGCAAGCTGGCATCGGTCTTCTAGAGTTTAGGATATAGGCTTTAGGGTTAAGGGTACAGCAGGGTTTTGGGGTTGAAGGTTCAGGGATCAGGGTTTTAGGGCTTAGGGGTGCGCGGGGATATGATCGCTACCCGGAAAAATGGGTCCCGAACGCTTACCACAAGATCAAAAGCATTGCGTTTTTAGTTTTTCTTGTCTAAGACGACACCTAACATCTAGAGTGCCACCCCATTATGGCCATCATTTTTGACAAGCTGCCTCGTGTCACAGACCCTAGAACCGTGTCATCATTTTGTGATCCAACGGCCACAGATGCAATTCCCAGAGCACCACACAGTTGGGCGTCCTTACTCTTCTTCGCCCTATGCCCTGAAGCCCAACATCTGCATGCTACGGCCTCAACCCCGAACCCTAAACTTATTGGTTCTTAGTACCACTATGGGCTATTAGACTTTAAGCGTACGTTAATCTACCCTTAATAGGGTCCTAATAGAAAATTTTAGGGTCTAAAAGCCCATAGTGGTAAGGAACATAGGAATATAATTCCTATAAAAGAGACCTCCGTATTCTCTGCTAAGAACCAGTAAGTAAGCTCCCACACCCAAGCCCTGCGTGAACCCTAAGCCCTGACCTCCTAAACCCCTAAACCCTCCACCCCTAAACCCCTAAACCCTCAACCCCAAACCCAAAACCCTAAACCCTATAGACCTGAACCTTCAAGCCCGACGTTGATAGCTCAGGAAGGTCGCTGTTGAAACGGATGACGGTGCGCAGACGGTTTCCCTGGGCATCGGAAAGAATAAGGCCCAGGGTGTAGGGGTTCAGGGTTTAGGGCTTAATTGGCTCCACCCCTGCCCCTGAACCTCGCCTAAGCTTACGTGTGGTAGCTCGTCAACACAGGTTGGCTGCTGAAATTATGTGTACGTTGATCTCATGCTTGTAGGGGCAGTGGGGAGGGGGGATATCTGCAGCGTTTCCAGGAAACAGGCTTGGTCTGGGATTAGCCATAGTCTAAACTCCTAGTATCCCCTGAAAATTACCCAACAGTAGTCCCCTAAATAATCACTTATGTAACCCCCCTTTAAGGAGTCTAGACTACAGCTCAGATGACATTGACATTAGACGTTTCATGAAGGAACTGCTGCGGAACCCCTAACCTGTATGTTCCTGGAATCTATGGCAACTGGAGCTCTGCCTATGTGGTTTGGTTTAGGGTTTAGTTTTTAGAATTTAAGGGTTTAGGGTAGATAAGGTCTTTTTGGACAATGTCTTTCTTGGGCTGTGGAGTCATTATTGGACTTGGGTACCCTCGACCCTGACCCTTAAAACCCTCCAACTACATCCCCAAACCCTGCTCGGGGGGGTCAGGGAAATTTAGTAAGTAGGTTAATAACCCCTATAACCCTATTTTTGCACAATTTATCCACATCTACTTACTAATTCGCCCGGAGCCTCTAAGTGGTCCTAAGCCCGCGATTATTGGGAACACTGGATGGTGCGGCCTCTCCTTCATCAACAGCATGCTGCGGCTGTTGAGCTGGACTCTCCCTAGGGCTTAGGGTTTAGGGGTTAAGGGTTTAGGGTGTCCAAAAATCAAGGACCTTTTTGGAGTTTAACTATGGTTTAGGGCTTTCAATGAAGCATAACCAAACGGAGAAGAATATGGAAACGGAAATGGACACGGGTTTAACTGTGGCTTATGGGCAGCAGGGAAACCAGAAACTAGGGCTCCCTTCTTCTTTCAAAGTCCCCAAACGAAGTGCTACGGAATCTACGTATTGCCGCCTCCAGTGTATAGAAATCCCCGATTCTTTGTATGAGGAATGTTAGAACGGAGTTGGGAGGTAGTTTTCCGGGGTCGTAACAATCAGGTCTGGGCAGTCTTAGTTTGCATTGGCTTGGCCCTCTAGACGTGATACCAAACCCTGCAACCCCGAACCCTAAACCCTAAACCCTAGAAACCCTATATACCCTAACCCTAAACCTTCATCCCTAAACCCTAAACCCCAAATGCTAAACCCAGCTGCATGGTCCGGCACCTGCTCTACAGGGCGACCACCATGGGCTATTCGACCGTAAAATTCGATTGGGACCCTATCAAGGGTGGCTTAAGGTACCCTTAAGGTCTAATAGCCCATAGTGGGAGGCGAAGATATGCTGTGTAAGTCGTGGTATGCTGAGTATGCTGCGCGCAATGTCCCGGAGCTTTGGCTACAGCCCGTCGGCTGGTCCAGTGGCGCACAACGGGTTGAGCAGTTTCCCAATTCTGGATCGATGTTAGAGATCCTTTATACTTTTAGGATATGGGATTCCTTAGCTATGGAAAAACGATCCTTTTTTCTTCCTGGGGTAATGTGGGCTAAGAATTCATCAGAAGATAGAAATGAGTTGGAAAGTCAGTTGCGTAATCAGCGAATGCAGGAGATCGAAGATCAGCAAAAGGGCTGAGAAAGAGTTGCACTGGATCTATTTCTTGGGTCTTTCAATGTTGATTTTGTAAACCACCCAGCCTCAATTCCAAACCCTAAACCCTAGACCGTAAACCCAAGAGTCCCAGAATCCCGGAATCCCAAACCCAAGTCCCATTTTGAGCTAGTCAAAATCAAGATGCGAAGGAACATTCAACATGCCTTACCGGAATACCCCCTACAAGTCAAGGAGTATGCCAACTCTCCTTGGTCCCTTTCAGTAGACGGGTTTGGGATATGTTGATTGCTTCTTGGAAAGATCTCGAAGCCCAACACCCCGTAAGCTTGAGCCAGACACCTTGAACTCTACTACCTAAACATTTAGGGTTTAGGGCTTTACCTCTCAGAATCCAACCCTTCTGTCATGAATCTAGTTATCCTAATAAGAACTCTACCAACCCTAGGGCTCCGGTTACCTCAACAATGGGTTTAGGGTTTAGTGTCTAAGGTTTTAGGTTTTGGGTTTGGGTTTAGGGTTTAGTGTCTAAGTTTTTAGGTTTTGGGTTTAGGGTTTAGAGTTTAATGGGCTCTGGGTTCTATATACCCTATGGTTACCTAGCCCAGCAACCTACTATTTAGGTAGCTGGGAGCGCTAGGGCCAGACAAAGATTATCTAGAAACCTTCGTGCGAGACCTTACAACCCAAACCCTGCGCCCGAAGCCCTAACATCCTACACCCCAGAACCATAAGGCTTGCAGCCTACATGGCAGTTTCCACTATCTTCTCTCTATAACCCCTATAGCCCCTATAAACCCCAAATCCCTACCTAAACCCCCAAAGTAGTAAACTAATGGTCCAAAACGCCCAGCGACAACCTCAAAGGCCGTTATTCTACATACTTCAGGGGTCCAGGTAAGCCCTAAACCCAGAGTGCTTTGACATTATGATCAGATTGCGGCGTGCGGAGTTGTGGCCGAGCGCTCGGAGCCTCTTCGCGCCTGGCTGCCCTTCCTTCGGGCCTATGAGGCCTAAAGGTTTAGGGTTTAGGGTGGCATTTAGAGTTTGGGGCGTCGGGATCAAGGTCGGGCTTAGGGCTCAGGACTTTGTGTTTAGGTTTTAGGGTTCAGGACTAAGGCATAATGTTAGCATGACAATAAAGAATCCCGTTTTTGGTCTACGGAGAGGGAGGGGGGGTTCGCTACAGTAAACCAGGGGGTTGGGATAGGACCAGCGAGTGCAGCTCGTAGTACTATTAACTATACTCGGGTTAAGGGGTTTAGGGTCTAGAGGTTTAGGGTTCAGGTTTGAGGGATAGTAGTACAAGTAGAAGGGAATCTATAAAGATCGGGATATTTCCGGGCGGACAATATTAGTCCTAAACCCTAAACCCTATTAGTATTGCCCACCCCCTGGCTATTGCCGATGGACCTCATTTAGACCTATTCGGGCTCTGACATTTTTTCCACGCAGACGCTATCTTCCGGGATTTCTTCCTCGCTCGGCAACAATATATCATTGTCACCCCCTTTATTAATGATATGCTAACATAAGGGGTTTGGGTTCAGGATTTAGGGTGTAATTAGGGTGCAGGCTTTAGTGCTTCGGGTTCGTGATCTAGGGTTTAGGTTTTTAGGGTCGATTTAGCGTTGAGGGTTCGGGTGCAAGAGGCCTAAGGTATTTGGTGTCTATGGAGCCATAAGAATTTTGGGCGCAGGGTTTGGGGAGTATACTCCCCCTTAATATAATAGATAGAATATGGCTTCGGGCATATTGTGAAAAGATTCCCATATACCCCATATTCTATCTACTCAAGCGGGATTACAAACCCTAAACCCTAAATAGTAGTTTCCATTTTCTTTTCCATTATCCCTATATCCACTTAAGGGGAGCTATAAACCCTAAACTCCAATACTTAAGCGGGACTATAGGTCCGAGGGTGTAGGGATCAGGGCTTGGGGAGCGGCTCTGGGATCAGGATTCGGGCATCAGACTTGAAAGGGCTTGGGGGTGTGGAGATTACCTGGAACCTCCAATGTAGTTCCTTTTTGGGTCTGGTATGGTTTTCTGGTTAGGATTCTTATTAAGGCTGCCAAAAGGTACGACTTTGGAGGGTCTAGGTAGGGTTCAGGGTGCAGAAGTAGGGGTTTCCTGGTTTCACTCGCGTGGCTGTTCGCAGAGAAATCACTTCCTGGTCAAAGATTCCAATCTACTAGACATTGTTGTTTGATAGCAGCTCATGTTTGTTTCTGATTGCCTGATTACCTCGGTAAGGTTTGAGCATAAGATTTGGTTACTGTTTGGGATTTAGGCTCCAGGGTTGATGGCTTAGGCATCAAGGGATTTGTGGATTTGTGGATCTCAGAAGCCTAGACCCTGAACCCTGGGGTTCTTTGCTCCTGAAGGGGTCAGGGTTGAGGGGCTCAGGGGACCCCTTTCAAAACCCAAAACCCTAAACCCTTAAATCCCAAGCCCTAAAACCCCAAGACCTTACACCCTAACCCTACATAGCAGCTTCCATTCTCCTTTCCATTACCCCTATTTAAAGCCCCTACATAATCCCTCTAGAACCCAAAACCCTAAACCCTTCAAGCCTTGAACCCAGAGTTATCTTTCCTCAATGAAGTGCAAGTTCGAGCCACAAAAGCTACTGTTGAGTTGTGTTATACACGTGGTTAAGGCTTACCTGTAACCCTAATTACCTACAGTATTATGGTTATACCGTTATACCTGAGTACTATAGTCAGGGGGGGTAATTTCTATCAAGCTGTGGCTATGTGGTGTTCTAGGAAGGGCGTAGGGTTTCAGATCTCGGGCTAAGGGTGTAGGGCTTACGATTTTGGGGTTTAGGGCTTTAAACCCTTAACCCTAAACGCTAGACCCTAGATCCTAGACCCTATACCCTAACTTTTAATGTTTAGGGCCTATACCTGAGGAGACTGCTCTCCCTCACTACGGTGTGTGGTGGGATCTTGCGCAAGTTGGGATCCTGTATGTACTGAAGTGACTAGGGTTTAGGGTTTAGGGTAGGATATGAGGTCAAGCGTATTTCTGCAAGATTTCCTCCATCCAAGGTATCACAGAAGGGATCTTTGAAGCCCGCCGTCCTTTAAAAGAGTACTTTGGGGTTCCATGTTAGTTCGGAGCAGGGTGCTCCCTTAAACTCTGAACCCCTAGACCCTACAACCTGGGCCCTCAAAGCCATTCTATATGGGTATTCCCACCATTACGGTCCCATTCTTGTGGTACTCCTACATACTAGGTGCCGTCATATAATCCATAACCCAAATGGGCCCAGAATTTTGAGAAAAACCCACATACTAAGACAGAGGGAGGTGGGGCTCTGCATTGGGAATGTAAGCCCTACACCCTAAATCCTAAACCCTAAACTCTAAACTCTAAATCCTAAACTCTAAATCCTAAATCCTAAGCTCTAAATCCTAAACCCTAAATCCTAAACCCTAAGCCCTAAGCCCGTAACGGTGCTTTTGGCAGAGGTTTGGGGCTCACGGCTGGGACTCGGAACCCTGAACCTGAACCCAGTCCTGATGAACGCTAAAGCCACGCGGTTAAGGGGCTTACTGGTTTGCTGTTAAGGAACTTAACTTAAGTCACTATAATTAGGAAACCTTATTATTTACTGTAAGCCCATAAAGTTGTGACTTAGTTTAAGCCCCTTAACAGCAACCCAATTCAGGATTTACGGGGTAGGTCTAAACCCTAAACCCCAAACCCTAAACCCCAAACCCTAGACCCAAAGTCACAGGCAAACTTCCCTTCCTTGGCTAAGAAATCATAGAACTCACGTACTTCAAGCCAAAAATCTGGGAGGTGGTAGCGTTTTAGGGTTCTCCCCTCTTTAGGTTTCCTAGAAACTTCCCAATAGGAGCCTAGGGGATCATCTTAGCTCTACTCTCCGGATCCTAGGGTTTAGGGTTTAGGGTTAAGGCTCCTTGGGGTCTGGGATTCCATAAGTGCTCATGATATCTCATGTCGGTAGCGGTTTAGGGTTTAGGGTTTAGGACCAGAGTAGAATGGGGGCAGTCATTGCTGTTGGTGGAAGAAGCTGATTCTCAGAAGTGTTCTTATTGCCATTACTCTTGGTTCAACTACATGGCTTAGGACTTTCTTGGCAGCGGCCCTGTTTTGTTTGAGAATGACCTATGTATCTGGTAACAACAGACCTTGTGATTGTGGCTCCTATTTTCACATGTTGGGCCTCCCGAGCGGGGTACTTAGAGAGGTCACTCTACCTCCTATGTCCTTACTTGATAGTTTCCCAAAATAAGGGGACCCCAGTATAGACCCCAATATACTATAACCCTTATTATACGGGGCTCCCCAAAAACTGCCCCTAATTTGGGTACACTGAAACCCTAACCCCTAAAAACTAAAACTTAAAACCTTTCTAGTTGAAGGCGAGCTTTCCTCCGATCATCATGCCTTCTTGAGACTTGCTGGTGATTGAGGGTTTAGGGCTCAGGGGACTGGAGCGGGTGAAGCCTCATAATCATATGAGCCATAGTCTAAACCCCTTTCAGGGGATTTTATAGGCGACTACTATAGGGGATATTAAGGGGGCTACTAGGAGTTTAGACTATGGTTCAGAAAGTAGAAGCTACTGCAATTAGTAGCACTTCCGTTCGCTCCTCGACCCCCTGAGGCACCAGTAACAACAGTGGGGGTACATGGGCTTTTGAGATTCAGGTTCCCGCGCGCATTTCCCCCCCACACCAGCCTACTGAGTAAAACCGTGGTCAATACTTCGCGCAAGCCCGGTCGTATAATGTACCCAGACCCCTAGGGGCTATTAGACCCTAAACTTCCCTATTATGACCCTATGAAGGGTAGATTAAGGTACCCTTAAGGTCTAATAGCCCATAGTGGTAAACCCCCAAACCCTAAACCCTAAACCCTTAAGGTCTAACCCTAAACCCTTAAGGTCTAATAGCCCATAATGGGAATCCTACTTCCTGAAAAGCCACGGACACCTCCTCCAGCCCTACCAGTCCCAGCTGGCAACTTTGTCCTGCCACAGGTTTCTCAGCTTAGCGTGGTCCTTTTCTTCATTGGGCTTATTCTCGCAATACGAATGCGACGCATGGCTGCAAAAGGCTTTAGGTTTTGGGGGAGTTCGGATAAGACCTTGCGCATTCCAGCCCATTCACATGCCGCCCCGCCCCCCAAACAACAAGCCTAGGCCCCAAGCAGGAAACTCCATCCTCAGAAGACTCAATACCCTAAATCATGAAGAAACGAAGACTCTGAACACTAAACCCAAAAGGCACGCATGCTTAACCTCAACAAGCTGCAGTTAGAAGCAACAGAAAAGCTTCTGTGTGAGGGCTCTGGACCCTTAAATTGTGATCACAACTGTATAGAAAGCCAAAACCCTAAACCCTAAACCCTAAAGTTCTACGGTTGGCATTGGCCATAAGTATGCCCTAACCTCCAAGCACGAACCCTAGAACGTGCGCACGACTACCCTTCAGAAAGTGTCCTCTCAAACAAGTTCCTTTGCTCTCCGAAGATGCCAACTTCTAGACTGCAAGACCCCACCTAAACCCTTATCCCTTAACCCTAAACCCTAAAGAGTAGGGATTTTGCACAGGCTCCAGGACCCAAAGTTGGCCTTGTTCATAGACTGTTATAAGGATCCGAAATAGGCCGTTGACGAGCCAAGGTAGGCATCATTTATAGGGCTTAGGGTTTAGGGTTTAGGGTTTAGACGTTGGGACCAACCCTAAACCCTAGACCCTAAACCCTAAAGTATTGTGGGATGAACTGTAGGATCCAAAGTAGGTGCGACTGCCAGACTTTAGGACCCAAAGTGAGCTATAGTCTAAACTCCTAGTATCCCCCTTAGTAACCCCTAGAATACTCTCCTATCTAATCCCCTATATAACCCCCCTTTAAGGAGTTTAGATTATGGAACCCTAAACCCTAAACTCTAAACCCTAAACCCTAAACCCTAAACCCTAAAGGTACCATGTCTAGACTTTGCATCAAAGGTAAGTACCGTTGTAGTTTAGGGTTGAGGGTCTATGGCCATGACCCAAAGCAGGTAGTTCTACCTCAACCTCAACCTCAACCTTGGAACCCAGATTAGGACACAACATAGGGACTCTTTAGATTTGGTAGTATTTTTGGATTTTAAGCACTGCTAAGCCCAAATTAGGGCCCATAGTAGGGATTAGTTATAGATTTGGTACCCTGCCAAACCCCACTTGGGGCCCAAAGTAGAGACGAGTTTTAGATTTGGTACTATTTGTAGATTTGAGAGCTGGCAAGCCTGAGGGATAGAGGGAGATGACGCTTCAGGCCGCGCGATGGCTTCTCTGAGTCCCCTGAACCTCTAAGTAGATGTTGTCAGTGCTTCTTTTGCGCACAGCAGCCCCAAGATTGACTACCAGCTTTAGTTGCCCGAGAATATCTACAACTGGGTTGCCGTGTTTAGGGTTTGTAGGATTTAGTATCTTGTCGTTTCGTGTCTTTCACTTAACGGTAGCTCAGTTTAAGTTCCCTGCTCGACAGCAACCCAGTAGATGTCTGGAACTAGAGCAGGTTGTATTTGTGTTAAAAGTTTGACGGTGTATGAAATGCAGGCTTTGTTCCTCAAGGGCCGAGCATTTGGGCTTTTGAAGTTTCATGCATTGTTCTAAGTGGGGCTGTAGGTTACCTACTCAGTCCCCTGAACACTATACATGAAAGGTTAAGGTCTAGGATTTAGTGTAACCTTGTTGGAGGCCAGGAAACTCAGCCGCTGGGCCAAAAAGAGGTTGGCCCAGCGCTTAAGTCTTAGAGTTTAGGGTTTTGGGTATAGGGTTTAGAGTTGAAGGTTTAGGGTTTGGAGTTTAGGCTTTAGGTGGAACTCCAGCTCTCAAAGCTTCATGATCCAACGATCAGACTGGCCCGGCACACGATGTCGGAGTGCGACATGATGTTTAGGGTTTAGGGTTTAGGGTTTAGGGTAGATGCGGCAGACAAGCTCCCATAGCAAGCCTCAGTACTGCGACCGATGCGGCAGACGGGCTTCCAGCGTAAGACGTCGGAGTGCGACCGATGCGGCAGACAGGCTCCCATGGCAAGCCTCAGTCAAGATGCAGCATATGTTTGCTGCCACAATTTCCGGCCTGGCACTGGAGTTGGTTCGGCAGGTCTGTTGCTCCCTCTTGAGTTCCACTCTCGGATTGGAATGGCGGTGCCTCCGGCTTGCAGGGGTGGACAGTATTGTGCTGATGGCTGTGATGGTGTTCGCAGCTATACTATACGCAGCTCATATACATATCACATTAACTGCGATAATGGGTTGGTCAACTTGCACTTTGTTTGCAATCCGGGGCAGGAAGAACACTAAGTTATAGCCATGTCATGCCCTATATAGTCTTTTCATGAGTAGCACAGATGGCAGTAGTGTCTCGCAATATGCCTACCTTACCCATTGGCGCTAAGTCTGTAAATCATCCCAGTTTCCACTTCATGTTTCAATTCACTTTCCACGTGATTCTTTTTTAGAAGGCGCTTCACCCTGAACCCCACACACTAATGGCTAATCCCTTTTTTGTCTTACCCGTTCAGGTGCATCCAGTTTCATCGCGGCTCCGCTGCTTTCGTTAATTCCTATGCGCGGGGGCCTTAGTTGCATAGCTCAGACATGACTCGGGAATCCTACTCTGCATCTTCCCCACTGGGAGCACGAAATCGCAAGATGCGGAGATGATAAGCTGCGCTGGCTTTCCATAAGCAAGGGGCCCTAAAGCCTAACCCAGGGGAGGATGGGACCCTGAAAAAATAATCAAAACCTAATCCCGAAGACAAAGCTCTAAACCTGATGTCCCATATCGTAAGACCTGAACTGCATGAAAATCAAGGCCAAACCTATATACATACACATATATACATATATGTAGTATTGCTATTCTTACTATGACTACTCTTTTTCTTACTATTTTGGTTAGACCCTAAACCCTAAACCCTAAACTCCTAAACCCTAAACCCTTTTAAGCCTAGCCCAGAAACCTGCAGTCCTTCACTTTAAGCCTTGAACCTCCAAACGTGCCAGCTCAGGAGCCCTCGAAGTTATGGCCCCTTATCGGGTATCCCTACGTGCGGGTTTAGGGTTTAGGGTAGGTTAGAGTTTAGGGTTTAGGGTTTAGGGTTTAGGAGTTTAGGGTTTAGGGTAGGTTAGGGTTTAGGGTTTGGGAGTTTAGGAGTTTAGGGTTGAGGGTGTAGGGAGTGTCCTTAGGGACCATAGGGCTATACAGGGGGTCTGTATGGGAGATTCTATAGGGTGTCCTTTGAGACCCTCCCAGACACAATCCTGCAAATCTAATGGCGAGGCGTGTAGCGTTTAGGGTTTCTAGCCTAAGCCTAAACCCTAGACCTTAAACCCTGAACCCCACACCTTAAACCCTGAACTCTACACCCTAAACCCTGAACTCCAAACCTTAAACCGTGAACCCTAAACCTTAAACCACCCTAAGCCCTGAACCCTTAACCCTTAACCCTGAAACCTATATGAGCTACTGTCTAAACTCCTAGTATCTCCCTTAATAACCCCTATAGTAGTTCCCAATATGATCCCCTATATAACCCCCTTTAAGGAGTTTAGACTATAGTTTATATTGGCTATTGATGTCATGCTACCACCTGTCATACTGGCAGCCGCGTTAGGCATTCATATGCTTGCGAAGTA
>CAJNIZ010003247.1:38102-55602 GCA_905231905.1 Symbiodinium pilosum | reverse complement strand
TCAAAACTGTGCGCCCAAGCGCTGCAGGATTTGGGGGGAGGGTTTTACCTAAGGGTCCTAGGATTTTTAATAAGAACTATGAGGGAAAGTTGGGTCTTTGCGGGGGAAAAGTTTTTTAATGTCGATATGGTTTTAAGGTGCACAGGTTTGTGAGTCTTGGATTTGGGGGGCATGCGTTAGGGGTCGAAGCGCGCCCCTCGTGGTGGTTTCAACCATATTTCATGGTTGGTAACTGTTCTCAGGTTGCAGACACACGAGATTTAATCAATTGCCTACGTTATGGTCCGGGGTTCCTTTTATGATTGCATATGGTCCTCGAATAGATTGCAAGATGGTGTTGGCAGTTATAAATGTCTCTGCGCCACATTGTACAGTGGCCGCCCCTCGAGGTTCGACGGTGATGGGGGCTCAATAACCACTAGGGGAGTGGATTATACGATCAAGAGGTCAGCGTCAGGTGGGGCCGAATCTTCGAAAAAAGATCAGGCTCCTGCATTACTTGGAGCTCTTTGTTTTCAGAAGCAACTCCGCCTGGACAAAACAAAAACGCGAAGCTCACAAGGGCATGAAACATGTTGTTAGAGCTTTATGGTTTTCGGGGTTGAGGGTTGTCTGTTTTTTGGGTGAAGGGCTCCAAATTCCCGACCATCCGAATGGATGCCCCTTGAGCCTGTCCTAGGAAGAGCCTCCATATCGCTGGCAGAAATCCTGCCCCCTCTAACTAAGACGTGGCACAGCAGAATGAGGAAGAGCACATAGAAACCTTGAGCCCTAAACCTTAAGTCCTAAATGGTAGTTTCCCAAAACAAGGGGACCCCAATTTAGACCCCAATATACTGTAGTCCTTATTATTGGGACCCCCATAAAGGTATTCCTAATTTTGGGAAATCCCCAAATCCTTCGGACTGTAAGCCGCAAGCAGGAAGAGCAAGATCTCCTTCGGCTTTTCCTGTCCGTGGCAGAGCGGGCGTTGGCGCTTTTGGACCCTCTTGGCCTGCAGGACTCGAAGGAAGCTTGATGTTTAGTGTTTCCCTAACGGTCCAAGAACCTAATACTTAGGTACTTGGGATTTGGGTAATAGTAATTGTAGTACAGGTTTTGGGGAAGTATATGATTATTAGGTACTTGGACCCTTAGGGTTTGGGGTTCAGGGGTTTAAGGTTTGGGTTCCGGGTTTAGGCTCAAGTTGGGGATGGGGGCGCTTAGGTTTTCAGGGTTAAGTCTTTGCCCAAAGTACAAGAATCATATATTTTTGGATTATTGTACATTATTGTACTAGTAATGGGTATCTAGTTTTGGCGAGCAAATAAGTACTTTATACTTTGGACGCCTAGTCTAGCGGTAGAGCCATTACCGAAGCAACTATGTTTAGCCAACAAAAAACAAACGAATTAACTACTCAACCAACAAGCTAGCCAATTAAATAACTAACTAACTAGTTAATTAACTCGCAACTAACCAGCTGGCTAACTAACTAACCAACGAGCTACGTACCTAAGCACTACCTAGCAAGCTAACTAACTAACTAACTAACTCATGAACTTACTACTTTGTTTCGGTGCCACAGGGTTTGAGGGTTTCAGATTCAGGGGTACAGGTGTAGTTAAGGGTTCAGCGGTCAGGCCAAGGTTTAATTAAGGCTCAGGGTTCAGGGTCAAGTTTAGGGCTGATGGTTTTGCTGCTTTTGGTTTAGGGATGAAGGTTCAGAATTGTGTGAGGTAGTCTTCCTTTTGGATTCACCCCCTTCCCCCCCCCCCCCAGGACATTGTAACTGTAGATTGGGGGCTGTCTTCAGCTTGTTATTAATCCCATGCGCTTCCCCTCTGGTGATCCTAACTGGGGATCTTTAGGTCCAGGGTTTAGGGTTTAAGGTTTGGGGCTTAAGGTTTAGGTAGCGGTAACATCGACCATAGTTGCACAAAGTGGAGGATAGGCCCTGGATCTTGTTTTCGCCAAAGTGCTGCTTTATGAAAAAGGGCTTGTTGTAGCTAAACATGTAAACGGCTCAAAAGAAGGAACTTTCACCGCCAAAAGCCTAAACCCAACCCTCCTGCATCCTACTGAGGCGTTTCCACCACTTTATAACCTACTTACTAAGCCTTCCGAACTCTAACTCCTGAACCCCAATCCCCAAGCCCAAAACCCCAGCCACTAAAACGTAGACCCTAAACCCTGATCCCTGAATCCGAGAACTTAGTCCTTTAGACCCCAGTCCCTAAACTTTAAGCCCTAAATCCTGAAGCCTAATCCTTAAACCCTCAACCCTCCAGCCAGATGTGGTAGTTTCCCAAAATAGGGGAACCCCAATATAGACCCCAAAATATTATAGTCCTTATTATGGGGACCCCCAAAGAGGTACCCATAATTTTGGGAAACCCCCCATGTTCAGGAAGCAGAAATTGCATCGATCCCTGCCAGGGGATCAGCTTCTAAGATGGTTTCAGGACTCCTTGCAGGGTCACGAAAACGTATAGTCCCCCCTTAAGTAAATATAATGTAGGGATTGGGTTTAGGGTTTGGGGTTTAGGGTTTATATATTGGGGTTATCGGGATCATGGAGAAGAAAATGGAAACTACTATTTAGGGTTTAGGGTTTAAAGCGTATAGTCCCCCTTAAGTAGATAGAACATGGCTTTCGGTATATTATAATAAGGCCCCCATATAACCCATATTATATCTACTTAAGGGGGACTATAGGCAGGTAGGGTTTAGGGTTTAAGGGTTTAGGTTTAGGGGAGCTTTAGCAAAGATACTTATAGCCCATTGCCCCTAACAATCCGCCATCATTAGCCTACTTCCTAACTAAGTCCCCCCGCCCCCGCAAGCACGGCTGGGGTTCTTCCTTGGGGTTGAGTAGGGAATGGATGAAATTTGTTACGGCGCCGGGAGGGATTGCTATTGGGAATTCTACAGCGGCCACTTTGCTCATCCCGCCCGTAAGTCCCTAGTATAGCACCAGGTAATCGTTGTAAAGACTCTTTATGTATTGCCTGAAACCTGAAAATTAACGTGCGTTTCAACTGTGCCTTTCAAAGCCCCATGCGGGACATCCTTGTTGAAGCCCGTGATACTTCGAGCGCTTATATGCCTTCTACAAATGAGTCCCCTACGCCCTTAGAATCAACATCTCCCTATATGTTGCGGTACTATTGCGGGAAGATCTGTTTCAAAATTAAGCATCTCTCGCCCCCTCACCTTGCAGTAAAGCGTGCCCGGCGTCCGCTTGACCCTTCGAAGAACGGCTCAGGGTTTACTGGCTTGCTGTCAAAATTACGTCATATAATAAGGAATCCCTTTAATTTACTATATACCCACATCATGGTAGCTTAAATGAACCTCCTTAACAGCAACCCAGCTTAGGGTTTAGGGCTCAACCACTTCCTTGCCTGATACAACCCAGGCTTTGTCCGAATACTTGGCACAGCTGCAACGGCTTTGCCGCGAGAATGCCGGAGAGTCATAGGGACTTGTGGAGGTTTCTCAACATCCGGGGTACTTAGGGACCCAGGTATGGGTGGGATATGATATAATATGTGGGGTTTACAGACGGGTTTGGAGTCTGGGGGGGGGTCCCTGCAGAGTACGGCATCTTGATACCCTAAACCCTAAACCCTAAACCTTTGGGTTCCTACTGTACTACGGATGTCTGTCAGCCTCCCGAGTTGGGAAGCAGTGAGACATGCTCTAGGGAGGTGGCCCAAAGTGGCTTGTGCTTCTGGTATTCTTCTCATCGATCTCAGGCAGCCAAGGAATACCTGGAGGTTCATGGGACTTAGTAACTACTTGTAATTGGGGTTATAACCCTACTTATAATTATAATTGGGGTAACCTACATAACTAAATTTTTGGGGGAGTATAAGTAGGGTTATACGCATCATTATATGTAGTTTCTAAGTCCTATGAACCTCCAAGTAGGGATTGGTGTTTAGGCTTTGGGGTCGAAGGAAACAAGAAATTTGTGGCTACCCCAACCCCGCCCAAATCACGATGCTTTATCTGTCATATGAATCATATGACCATAATATGGTTCTACGATGTACTATCTAACATGCATCCCTATACATTGCTTGGCCGCTCCATGTTCTTGCCATATTTGAATAAGGGCTGGGTATTATTTTTTAGTCTCATGGTTTTCATTTTTATTCCACAGCTCCATGAAGCAAGATGTTCAGGGTAGTTTCGTGACTAAGAAGCCGTGGTCCCATATTTTATTCTGAGGGTATTTATTTTCATTCGGAAGGTATTCTGTTTTATCTGCCAGCATTCAGACGGTTTCTTTTTGATTCCGAGTGCATTTATTTTCAGTCCGAAGGTATTTGCTTTTATTCGGACGGTATGCTTCTTTATCTCGACCATTCTGCCGTGAAGGTTTTTGGTGAACGGTTTCTTAAGTATGTGTTAAAATAGTCGTCAAAGAGTCAGCTTTGAACCTCAAGTTAAGACTTGAAACTTCGATCAGGTGCGCGTCTCAGCAGCCAGTTGGGTCTGGGCATTGTTGAGCGGAGGGGGGGAGCACAAAAGAGACGTCGCCTGTATATGTACAGAGGGGGAGCACAAAAGAGACATCGGCTTATATGTATAGATGTAGGAAATAACTTGCTTTTGGCTTCCGTACTTCTAGATCGGACTGCTCTGGCACGTAGCTATAAAACGCAGCGTTTGTAGTTCAAGTTCTCAGCTTAATCAGCCTAATATGCGTGCTACACCAGTCCATGCCGAATCGCAGATGCGGTGATTGTGAAAAATGGAAGAATCGATGTCAATGTGCCACAGCGTCTGCAAATAAGAAGCAGAGCACGAAGAAGATCCATGGTGCTTTCATCTCGCGCCATGCCCCTTGCCACATGTTGTTCATCCGCCTAGTACCCATACATCGCTGCACCATAGCCAGGTAGCATCGCTGCTCGACATGTTCTTGAGGAATTGCCAGCGTCAGAACCCTGCCGCTGTAGTTGTTGGCCCTCCCCAATTGTATCGACGGTCAATGGTCTCCTCTGAACATGCTTTCCTGACGTCTGTTATTGGGCACCCGCCACCGATGACAGTGCAGCAGAATCCTTTGCCACCCCACTGATTTCAGCTGGGGAAGTGCGAGGTTGCTGCACAGGTCGCGCACCAAGATACAAGAGCTCATGTTCGTTGTCTGTGGTTTCGCTTGGAAGGAGACTCGCAATCCCGGCGAAGCCCGTCTGCCTCCCAGATCGTTGCCATGTCTGCTTGCCCGGGCTGCGAACCAATGGATGTCCCTGCTGCAGGGGTTGAGGGTGATTCCAGGAACCGTTCGAGGCGATGGACGAATGCCGCTGTTGGGTTTCAGCTGTCCTTTCTTCACTTGAAAGCAGGCATGCATTGTCATGATCATGTTGCAGGAGCCCACGTAGAACGATGCAGTGAGAGAGGCGAGGGTTTCATGATCATGTTGCAGGAGCCCACGTAGAACGATGCAGTGAGAGGCGAGGGTTAGCTGTCCGAACATGCCATGCCAGAGTCGATTGCATTCTAAACTCCAGACCACAAAAAACTCAAAACTTCAAAACTCCAAAGCAACAGCAGTCCAGAACAAATGGAACTAGACATTGTAGACTGTAGACTACGGTATACTGAGTTCTCCAGAGTTCACACCTCCAATGGTCTCCATGATGTCAGGGTGCAGTGAGGAGTTATGAGGAGTTGTGCAGCATGGCAGAGCTCAAGACCCGGAAAAGAGGCGAGGGGCGCATCCTGGGAAGTTCAAAGCTGGCAAGTGCCCGTCCAAAATTCAATCCTGGAGCATCGTTCGTAAACTTGTGTGCTTTGCCTTATAAGCGTGCATTTCTTTCAAATTGCCTTAACCGTATTCACAGTACCAGCAACTATATCTTAAGCGACACTGTAACTATGATTAACTTTCTGAAGCCTCCTACGCATCACCTAAATCTACAAGCGTTTCCGGGGGGAGTGCAGGAGCGGGTGCAGGGTAGTATCACGATGTAGCCCTGATAGACACTCAGGCTTGTGACAGTAGTGCGGAGTAGAGTACCCCATTAGAACGAGGGACTGTGGCGTGTTTGTCATTTTGTTGTAATGTTGTACTTGGAAGAGGCCCTCGTGAAAGTCAGAACCGACCGGACCTATGGAACCTTGCCTGCTTGTGCGAGTGCGAGAGTCGAAGTCGCTTCAAAAGATTAACATGTCCACGTGGTAGCGTACCTACCAGTGTTATTATGATGAGCAGAGGCATTGTTACTCAAAGCATACTCAACCTGAGTGCCTGTGTGCCTGTCTGCACATATTTGGTGCCTGAGCAGCACAGTACACACGTCAGCTGTTATTGCCTAACTACTGTGCAGGTGTGTCCGCGATGGCAATTGCGAGTGGCACGCGCCTGGCATTCACATGTGCGGAGGACTGTTGTGCCCAAGCTGATGGGATGCCTCAAAGCTGTGTGAAACGCTTTTAAATCCCAAGGGGCTATGAAAGGCTTTGGAATAAGCATGCCGTTTCCGTTGTCTTCACCGTGGTTGACCCCACATGAAATCTAAAGGCAGCCACTTCACAGTGTTTTTACGCGCCCAGCTCATGAGGCTGGATCGTCGTTGGGACGCAGACGCTTATCCCGCGCCATGGCGTGCAGTCACTTTCATTGGGAGACCGATGCAGATCCGGGAGCACCCTCATGAGGATCTCATGCGTTGTGGCCTCGCTTGGCCCTGCCCTATGGTGGCCGTGGCGTGGGAAGCGAGGGCTGCTGCTCTGCCGCAGTTGGGCAGTTAGGAGTGCTGGCGCGTCCACTGGATTTTGCGTTGAATTTCCTCAGTTCTGCTCCTGCTGCTTCGGCCGGGCGAGACTACATTCGGCGGCCGCAGCCAAGGATGGCGCCCTCTAGATGTGAGAGAGAGAGAGAGAGAGAGAGTGTGTGTGTGTGTGTGTGTTTTGTGTGTTTTGCAGCGACTGTACATGTCACTTTTTGTGTACATAATGCGGGGGGGCGGAGTGCAGGGGAGCTCCGTCCAATGAAGCTCCCGCACCCCAGGGAAACCTGGTGGCCTCGCCCTGGGCCCCTGCATGGGCAGCTGGGTCACGGAGGTCCCCTGAGCTTCGCTGTGGACAGCTAGGAGGTCCACCCCTCACAGGAGGACGAAGCCTAGTACGATCATCATCATCATCATCATCGAAAACAACAAACATGACCAGCCTCAGAAACAACAACGGCAAAAACAAATTCAACCAGAGCTACAACAGCTACAAGACCAAGAAGAACCACTGCTCAAGAAAAACATTTTTAACAACAGTTACAAGACCAAGTAGATAGCCACAACAGCTACGAAACAACGACCACGACCACGACCGCAACCAAGACCACCACCACGACCACGACGACGACGACGAGCCAGCCACAACAGCTACAAAACAGCGCGCCAGAGTTGCGCAAGCGTGGCCGTAAGAGGAAGTTTGCATGAGGCTTGCTGCTAATTGCATCCCGAGACATGTGTAACGGCCCTTAACCTCTAACAGCCCTCCAAAAGGCTTATGCTAAGTGTAACGTGCCTTATAAGTACCGCGCATTATAATGAATCTCCGGTAAGACTGTCCGTGGGTGGTGACAGCCCCCAACCACTAACAGTCCTCCAAAGGGCTTATGCTAAATGTAACTGGTGGCAAGTATCCAAACAGTTGTCATGCATTCCTGAGACGCGCATTATATTGAATATCCCGCAAGACAGTCCCCAACCACTAACAGTCCTCCAAAGGGCTTATGCTAGATGTAACCTTATAAGGAATCTCCTGTAAGACTGTTCGTGGGTGGTGGCAAGTATCCCAACAGTTGTCATGCAATTCTTGAGAAGCCCACTAGAGTCTCGATGAAAACGTAGATTTAAACTAAAAACCGTCAGAATAAAATTAAGCACCTGGGTTATATGTCCACAAATATAGAGGCAGAAAAGGGAAGACCTTCTAGAATAAAGAAAATACCCACAGCTCTAGCTGGAGACTAAGAAAAAGGACCCTAAGAATAAAACAAGTACCGGAAGAATTCGGCCCCTACTATAAACTCCTAAACCCAGATTTTCAGTTTTTCCCCAACGGATTCGAGGGGCTGTGGTTAGGGGTGCAGGGCAATGTGCACCGTAATCTATGTGCTTTTGAAAGGGATTCGCACCTCATCCTCTAGTATCTCCTAAGAAGGAGTTCTGAGTGGGACCCAAAAAATAGTAGAATGAGTATTCCAACTTGAACAAGCGGTCCCGTTCGTGATCCCCCAAACGACAAATCCATCTTTTGCGCCATGGTGGCGTTCCAACACAAGCCCCCGAAACATTAAACCCCAAACCGTAAACGTTCAATCCAAAACACTGGATCACCTGGATCCTAACCCTAACCCTAACCCCGAACCCCAAACCGTAGACTCCAACCCCTAAACCCCAAACCCTATTATAAACCCTGAACCCTGATTCGTAAGCCCCAGTCTTCGGAAACCCTAAGTTCATAGTTGAGCAGAGGCTGAGAAAGGGATGCTATAGCCTTCAAAAAGCGACCCTAGGGCTACATGTATATAAGCCATACCTGCATTGGGCCCCAAAGTTTACAACTGTGACCTACATTGGGCTATTTGGATCCTTAGGGTGAGTAATGCATATTCTCCGCTTGGTTGCAACCTGTCAAGAAGAATCCGGCTTTACTAGGTACAACCCTAAACCCTAAAGCTAGTCAGGTGTTGTTCAATGATCTTCAACTCTCCTGGCGTGTGCACATGTGGTAGTTTCCAACAGTGGGGATCCCCAATGCAGACCCAAACAAAATAGACTACCCGAAACCCTGAACCCTATTCCCTAAGCCCTAAACCTTTAAACCAAACAAATATACGATGGTCCATTTGGTAGCGTTTAGGTCTAGGGAGACCATCACGGAAGGATCCCTGCGTTCTCGGTGAAACCTAAAACTTTAATGTCACTTCACATTCGGTTTGGGGTTTAGGGTCTAGGGTTTACGGATCCCTACATTTAACCCATATAACCCTTTTGAAGGGAACCTTTATTTTGGAAAGCCCGCCCAATGGTCAGAAAGTAGGGAGCTCCGCTGGAAGCAAAACAGTGTGGCATGGGAAGGGTTTGGCTTTGGGAAGAGGATGTAGAGGATCTAACAAAATGGCAAGAATATGAAGCGGTTTTACGGTTGATACTAGAACCCTGCATGATCCCAAGCATCCCAAACCTAGAGAGTTCTGAGAGTTTAGTATCAGCAGATCATGCATGGTCGTTTCGTGTATTCTGTTGGGTTTTGGTTTTAGGGTTTAGGGGCTAAGGGTTTAGGTTGGGATTGTTTCGATTAATTCCAGCACGTTGAACACAAGTTGGGGTTTTTGTAGTTTGATGATCTGAACCCTATAGGTGAGATAGCCCGATCTTCATAGATCCAGCCATGCACGAAGCACGAAGCAACTGCATGAGCTACAGGCCTCTGCGCTCCCACTTGCTTACGGTTTAGGGTTGGGTTTTGGGTTTAGGGTTTAGGGTAACAATTGCCAGTCTTGTCGTAACTTGCTTGTACATTTTTGCGTGGGAACACTGGAATAGGCCTCAAACTGATATTAGTAGCTTTTCCTGAGGCTGCAGTACCTACTGTAGAGAGTGCATTTACCTTCCCGTAATATCACCCCCGCCCCAATATTAAGTACGGGTTCGCCAAATTCCAAATTCTGAAATCTGTCCCCAGGACTACTTTTAAAAGGAGCAAATTTAAAGTCAATTGTGGCTCGGATCCTCTGAAGTATGGGGGATTTTAGTAAGGTTTTTATAAGAAGATGTATACAAAAGAATTCCAGAAACAGATTCAAGGCCCTAATTTGGAATAGTCTCTAAGAAGGCCCTAATTTGAAATAGTGCCTACACTGATAAGGCCCTAACTTCAAATAGTCCCTAATAAGGCCTTCGTTTGAGATAGTCCCTGATAAGGTCTCAATTTTAATAGTGTTTAATAAGACCCTAATTTGGAACAATCCCTAGTAAGGCCCCAATTGGATATAGCCCCTGATAAGGCCCTAATTTGAAACAGTCCCTAATGAGGCCCGCACTTGAACTAGCCCCTAATAAGGCCTCAGTTTGAACTAGGCCCTAATTTGAATTGTTCGGGTCGTACGATGAATACCCCCCCCAAATGAACTACTGACTAAGTCCCCTGAGGCCTGAACCCTAAACCCCCATCCCTCCCCAAACTTTGACACTAAATCCTGATCCTAAACCCCTAATCCTTAAACCTCAATCCTTAAACCTTAATCCCCAATTCCTAACCTTACCCTCTAAACGATAAGCCCCGCAATATCTACATTGCCAGCCTCACGCTCAGGCAAGCATGAGCCCAGAACCTCAGGGCTCAACCCCCCCCCAAAAAAGCCACGCGGTTAAGGTGTGAGGTTCAGGGTTTGGACTTTATTGTTTAGGATCTGAATCTTACATTTCTCCAAGTTAACATAGAACCCCAAATAGCTCTCCTTGTTAGGGGCGTAGTCTTGGAGGGCCGCTATACATGTTTCATTTTTTCTCAGGGTATGGGTAGACCTCAGGGTCTAGGATTTAGGGGCTTAGGGTCTAGGGGCCAGGGATCAGGGCTTACTCTCCGAACCAGGATCCCTTAGCCCCAAGGCCTAATACCTTAACAATCGTACACACGCACCCCAAACCCTAAGTCTGAAATGCTACAGCACGGTTTAGGGTTTAGGGACCCTGAACCCTAAAACCTGAGCCATAAGCACTTTAAGGCCCACGTCCTAAGAGCCGTTTATCAGCCCCCGGGGGAAACAGCCAACCTCAAACCCAAAGCCCTAACCCTGAATCCAAGCCTAGGGTTTCGGGTTTAGGGTAAGGGGTTTAGGGTTAAGCTCTAAATACACAACCACAAACCTCGAATCTTAACCGTTACACCAGTCTCCAGACCGCAAAACTTAAACCCCACCCCCTAAGCCTTAAATCCTAGGTTCTAAGCCCGAATACACCTTCCCCCCTTACATTCTAAACCCCAAACCTTCAACCCTAAATCCTAAACCTCAAACCTTACGTCCTAACACCTAAACCTGAAACGCTAAACCCCATATCCTCAACCTCAAACCTCTTCAGACCTCTTATGCTTCAAATTCTGAAACCCCAAGCCTTAAACCCTAAATCCTGAACCCCAAACCTTATGCCTTAAATCCTAAGCTCCAAGCCTTAAACCCTAAGTCCTGAACCCAAACCTTATGCCCTAAATCCTAGACGCCAAGCCTTAAACCCGAAACCTGAACCCCACCCTAAATCCTTAACCCCAACCTTGTAATCTTAAATCCTTCACCCCAAACCTTATGCCTAAACTCCTACACCCAGAAGCACAAAGGCGAGAGGGCCGGCAGCTGCGAACACGGGATCGAAGCGATGGTCATGGGCCGCGAAGCATCATTTGGTCGGTTTAGGGTTTTAGGTCCGAGGTCTGGGGGTAGGGCCTAATTAAGGGTTTGGGGTTGGGGTCTCGGGTATGAGGTTTGGGGTTTGGGCTTCAGTTTCGGGCTGTGGAAATGGAAAATAACGAAAATAAAATGGCTACTAAGTTTACAGGGGGGGTGAAAGGGGATGGGTTACCTAAATCCCCAAAGCAGGTAAAATGATGGTCCAAAACCTTTAAATATAGCCCAAAAGGCAATTATTCTACATACTTTGGGGGTCCAGGTAGGAGCTAATTATCCTGGGGATCCAGCTCACTGTAGTTCATATGAGTAGTATTTTATTTGGGGATACTATGGTACCCATTCTAGAGTAAGATTATATCCTCCTTTTGGGGTATAGTATTTTATATAGCGAATTTAATCTTACTGGGTTTAATCACCAAAAAAACACTACTCATATGACCGTCAATACTAGCCTACTGTCAAGGTTAGCCGTATTATTAAGGGAGCCTTTACAGTGGACCTAGGGTTCTCTTGTAGTTTAGTATAGTCCCTAATAGAGTCCACAGTAAGGAACCCATGTCCATTAAATCATGTAGGAAATGTTGACCGTACTCATATCAACCATGCACTATTGGTGCCATAATGACGATCAACTACTTTTCATGTATACCTTGGGATGTATGGTGTTTCGCTGAGGCGATGGGGGTTTGTAGCACCAACAGCGTCGCCCTTGCTAGTGGCCGAATAGAAGGGCATACGTAAAACGCCATGCACTATGCAAACGGAAGCGCGCTGGCAAAACCCTTTGAGCCACGTCCCCTGACAATGAACCCCACTCTGCACTTCGCAGGAACCCTTCTGCTTCAACGCCTAAAGCCTTCCTTGAAGCCCCTATCTGTTGCTCATTTGATCCAAGACGGGTGTTTCCCAGAACGACCTTTATTACGGCGCCCGTGGTCCCGTTATGACCCTGATAGATCACTGGGATTGCCAAAGGCACGCTATTCTGAGAAAACCCAAATATATTAAATCCCCACCAGTCCGGATAAAAGAACGTTTGAAGTGAACCACAGCATGCAGACGCCTGAATAATGATGAATAGCAGTTCCCCGTTATTCTGATATAGCTGTTGTAGAGTGTACCCCCAACCCGAAACGTCCCCACACCGTACCCCCAAGGCCTAAGCCCTAAATCCTGAACTGTGTTACTCTGATTAGAAGAGTCCGTACAGTATCAGTCTCGAGCCGGACCTATGGTGGATGAGGGAAATCTTGCACCACCTGGGACCCCCATAACTTACTGGGGATTAGTAAGGATTATGGGAATAGAGTATGTGGAGATTATATGAGCTATAGTCTAAACTCCTTAAAGGGGGTTATATAGGGATTCTATAGGGAACTCCTTTCGGGCTCATAAAGGGGGATACTAGGAGTTTAGACTATGGCTCATACAGGGATTATATTGACAGACTGTGGTGCAAGATTCCTCCAACCCACCCCGAAAAACCTAAACCCCAAGCCCAGTAAGCCTGCGCTTCAAGGTGGGTGAAGAGTGACCCAGTCTTTAGCACTCTTGAGGCTGGGTTCAGGGTTTAGGTTTAGGAGCTTAGAAATTATTACGCAGGGTTTAGAAGCTTAGGTAGTAGTACCTCAAGGGTCCAAGTTCATAATCACATTAAGTACGGCTTTTGTTACGTCATTTGGTGGATCTTTAGGAATACTGTTGAGTCTACATTTTGGGGGCCCGTGTTGGGGGGAACCAAATAAAAGCCCGTCATGTACTTACCCTTAATCGTTACCAAATTTCAAATATCTTTGCTTGGTGGAGAATAACCGCTTCGATGTTCTACACATTGCTTACTGGTGGTTTCAGGGAGAAATGGGGAGTGGATCCCTATAATCATCCCTGAACCTTAAGATCACCAGATACTCCGCATCTGGGGTATGGTTTAGGTGGACCCCCCACCCTGTAATAGTGACTATGAGGGAATAATAGAGATTATATTAGGGTCCTCTTATATTCCTATTATACGACTATTACAGGGTGGGGGGGTCCTCCGAAGGTGTAGTACCCCTATGAAGTTGCCTATATTCACGCCCGCTCTCCTCCTTTAGCACCATGCAGGAGGTTGAGGGATCTTCTGGGTTGAAGCTTGATATTCAGGAGTCTACATAGCCAAGCGGTTTAGGGGTTAGGGTTTGGGGGTTTAAGGGTTTGAATTTGGAATTTAGGGGTTTAGGGTTTAGGTCTTACGGATTCTGACTTTGTTTGGCCCCGGAGGACTCGAGGTTTAGGGGTTGAGGCCTGTCTGCAGGGTCCAGGCTTATGGTTTGGGTTCAATAGTTATGAATGCCTAAACCCTAAAACCCTAAACCCTAAAACCTAAACTCTACCTACGCACCTAGGGTTGATGGTTTGGGTTAGGAAGCTATGAATGATTCTATGAGCACCTAGGGTTCATGGCTTGGGTTTAGGAAGTGATGAATGGTTCTACCTAAACCCTAAACCCAAAACCCTAAACCCTAACCTCTAAAGCCTTAACCCTCAACCCTGTCACTTTGTTCACAAGCTACCATTATTCTAGCTCACTCAGAACTACCTGACGGCTACCTTGCAGAGGCGAGCAGATGCTAGAGGATCAGTTAGGGGATATGATATGGGATTGTACCTACTTAAGGGTCCCCAAAACCCTACCTAAACCCCCAAAGTAGGTAAAATAAAGGCCCAAAACCTTGAAATATGGCCCAAAAGGCCATTATTCTACATACTCTGGGGGTCCAGGTAAACCCTAGGCTTCAGGGCAGGGTTTATAGAGTTTTCGGGTTTAGGGTTTAGGGCTCAGGGAGCCCTGAGCCAGAAGCCACCTTTCATTATGGGGGATGGTAGAAGCGTTGGGAACCCAGATCTCTGGGAACAGGGGCTTGCATTAGGCAAGGATTTACCTAACCCCCCAAAAGTATGTAAAAAAATAGCCCTAAACCCCTAGAATAACACAAAAGGCTTTTATTTAGACATACTTTTGGGGTCCAGGTAGGACTTAGGGCTTAAGCTGTGCAACGCTGGGGCAAGGCAGAGCACCCTCACCCCATGTAAATAGTATATTTGGGGATTCTATGGTACCCAATATAGGGTTTAGAGTTTTGGGGTTTGGGGTTTAGGGTTTAGGGTTTAGGGTTTATTTGGGGGATACTTTGGTACCCAATAATATAGGGTTTAGGGCCCTATAATGGAGAATCAAATGGAAAAGAACATGGAAAATGAAATGGCAACTGGGAATATATGGGTTATTATTGGTGTAGTATTTTATTTGGGGATATTATGGTACCCAATGTAGAGTAAGATTAGATCCTCCTTGTTGGGGCTAATGTTTTATATAAGGAATATAAACTTACTAGGTTAAACCACTAAAAAGCGTTATTCATGTATGCAAAGGATATGCACCCTTCTTTTGAAACACAAAGCGCAGAGGAAAGTCCGCAAGGACGAGTCGGCGCATAAATGTGTGCCACCCTCTACAAACAGGATGGTACCACAAGAGGTACTACATGTGAAGATCCGATGAGACATCCTAGAGCTATCTGCTCGTTCGTTCATGGAATGGGTATATATGACTATTCATGGATACAGCAACCAATGCAGTTTGCATTGAATGTTTCCAGCCGTGATTGTTTGCTCCCGGCTGACCCTTGAGCCACTAAGTGATATCTGCGTGATCTTAGAAATTTCTTTTTCTACCTTCAGAGGAATATGAAATTATAATTTCCAAGCGCGTCGTAGGATTCGCCCAATAGAGGCCCTTGGTGGGCTCACTCCTTTGATACCCTAGCCCACCTTGGACCTGAACCCTAGACTCAACGTCTTTGTGCTTAGCACAGAACGGGAGAATGGGTTCTAGGGACCAAGAAGGTGAAGGATCCATTGCCTCGTCCCCGACTAAGCACCAGATATCGAAAGTCCCGTTCCGCATCAAAGAGACTTTACAGTTATTATTCGAAGGTTCAGGTAATCGTGACCCAATGGTAACTGGTATAAGGAGACCAAGGGGCATTTGAAATAAGGTTAGAACTGCAGCTATAATTGGCTCCCACTTCCTATAGGGATCCGTTTCCTTGCTACTGAGCAGCAGGTTGTCCATTAGCCCTCAAGCCATCCAAGAGTATAGGAGATGATCGACAGAGTCTTTGAAGGATTACCTCCGTCATCCTCTACGCAGAACCAAGTTCTCTAAAAGCTCCTTTCGTGTTACCTCTTGTCACCCTAGAATCCGCAACCCCAAAGCCCTAACCCCAAATAAGCTCTAAGCTAGACTTTGTTACCCTGGAATCCTCAACCCCAAGCCCTAACCCTAGACCCTAAATTATCACCCCAGAGTCACAAATGCACTTTCTTCACAGGGTGTGAGCTCTGCCGCTTCAGCAGAGTCGGAAGCTCAGGTTAAAAATGTGGTGACTGCAACTTTTGACCATCTTTGACCTTTGACTCTAAACCCTAAGCCCTTGTCGATGGGTTGAGGTGTCCAGATGAAACTGTTGACACTAAAAAACCTGCATGACCTTGGTATACTATAGTTCCGTAATTCCCAAGGTATAAGATTCTTAGAGTCATGCAGGATGTTTAGTATCCACCGAAGGATTGGGATTTAGGGCTTAGGGATTGCGGTTTCAGATCGTTTTGCGATTTCACTCGTTGCCGACTTCTTCAATCCCTAGGGATGCAAGTAGGGGTTTCCCAAAATTCGGGGTGTCTTTTCAGGGTCCCCATAATAAGGATTATAGTATGTTGGGGTCTTTATTGGGGTCCCCCTATTTAGGGAAATTACCGAGTACACAAGCAAACCCTACGTTGGGCCCGAAAGTCTTTGAATATTTCCTACATTGGGCAAGTTGGATCCCTAAGCCCTAAACCCTAAACCCTGCATTACCTACATTGGGGTATTTGGGTCCCTATAGGGAACATTCACCCTAAACCCCAAACCCAAAAGCCTAAACCCTGAACCCTAAACCAGTTTGTCCCTGGTACTATTGTGCTACGCTGAAAGCCCAGAAGCTGATTTGAGGCCCCGTAAGTGGAAAGTAGAAACTCAGCTTGGTTTTGTAGGGTTATATTGGGCAGAATATTGGGATAGTAGTGTGGTTATATGGGGATAACGGAAAAGAACATGGACACTACTACAATGGGCTAGGTTTAGGGTTTGGGGCTTAGGGTTTGGGGTTTAGGGTTCAGGGTTTAGGGCCTAGGGTTTATAGGGTTTAGGGTTTAAGGCTTAGGGTTTAGGGTTCAGGGCTCATGGTTTGGGTTCAGGGTTCAGGGTTTGGGGCCGGTTTGGGGTTTATAGATCCCCGAGGCAACTTCCATGGGTGTGCAGATGGGGTGTCCATGGGTGTGATCATGAACCCAGACCCCCAAAGGGATCTAGAAATTAGATCCCCGAGAACCATATGGGAAATTATATAATTAAAGATTATATAGGGGTTATAATGGCTTTATATAGGGGATCTAATTTTTAGATCCTCCCAGGGGTTTGGGAATGCAAGCCATGCATCATATGCTGAAGGACTCTGACTGGGTTCTTCCTTTTGGGATGGGACTGTATCTAAACGCTGAAGCCAATATTCATTTGAAACTGAGGTCATACTGTCTCAAAATCCTGCATGACCTGAGGATACTAGAACACCAGAATTCCCCAGACCGGGTACTCGAGGCCATGCTGGATTTTTAGTACCCACCACATTACCTGCAAACCAGGAATCTCGTATGTAGCTAGCTTCTTAGGGGGGCTGTGAAGTTGTAGGTTCGATGCTCAACTGGCGGGCTCACAACCATAATTGCAGTTTTTGGTTTCTACTCAGGAAATTGTCAACAATTTGGAAGGTCTATAAGGCACTGGGGAGTCACTAGGGTCAACAGTTTCTAAGGTCCAAGGCACCAGGGAGTCACTAGGCTTCACTTGAGTCTGTTGGGAATGCTGGTTTTGGAGTGCGCGAAGCGAATCGGATGCAGAACATCATCTCACCTTTTGCTGCGGTAAGCTGGGTTGCTGTTAAGGAACTTAAATTAAGTTACTATACTGGGGAAACCCTATGATTTACTATATATACCCATTGTGGT
>CAJNIZ010003246.1:0-24084 GCA_905231905.1 Symbiodinium pilosum | reverse complement strand
ATAGGGTTTGATGGCATTTTCAAAAGCTCCAATTGAGGGATCTAGTTTTGGGTTTAGGGGTTTGGGTTTAGGGGTTTAGGATTTAGGGTTCAGGGTTAAGGGGTTTAGGGTTTAGGGGTTTAGAGGTTTAGTTGTTTAGGGGTTTAGGCGCGTGGGGTCGAACCTTGAGGGTTGAAGGTTCGGTATTGCGGTTTAGGGTAGCGTAGGGACAGCACTTATAAGAATCGGGTTTGGGGTGTGCATTTTACACGGGGTTATAAAGTGATGACACATGAAATGCTCAAGGTTCTACATTAAAATGGCAGGGGTGTTGAGGTTCAGGATTTAGGGGAGGTTCAGGCTAGAGCCTGAAATTCAAGAACTTGGAGTGTGCGGGCGTACGTTGCGCTCGCACAACCTTTCTTAGGCAAAAATACCGGTTCGAATTCGGATTTGACATGTAGTAGCTTACAAGCGTGCAAAGAGGAACCCACGAGCACCCTACATACCCCTATACACTCCCTACATAATCCCTATAATATAGCCCCTATATAATCCCTATGTAACCCCATGGGGACCCCAAAAGAACGTTCATTAAGGACCTCAGACATGAGATTTAGGATTCTCCTAAGCAGGAAAGGCATGATAAATCATGCGCGCAACCCTGACCCTAAACCCTAAGCCCTAAACGCTAAACCCTAAGCCTTCAATGACAACCAAGCCGGGCTTACTTAAAGGCCTTCTCCTGGCGGTTTAGGGTTTAGACATACGAGGGCCACATAGGGAGGCTTTGGGGGAGGACCCTGGAAGCCCAGGGTTTAAGGTTCAGGGTTTTGGGTTTAGGCACGCCCGGAAATGTTGCTGAATGAGCGGCTTCATACCTACAACTTGTTCAAAGGCTCCCTTGCTGGCTGAAGGGCTTCCAGAAACAAAGAGTTGTATAGGGATGTGATGATGGGGAAAGAGACCAAGAAACGGAAACGAAACAATTCTGTAGGTTAGGGTTGAGGGGTACTACCCCAATAAAACGTATGTGAGCGATGGCCGAAGGCTTTAGGCACTAGGCTAGCTAGGACGTTAGGGCTCCTCTCAAAGCACAGAATGCTCAAAACCAAATCCGACGAATGCTTATCTAAAACAAGGGACTCCACGTCCCCCCAATGTTTTGGAGGCGCTTGTGGGATTCAAAAGACACACAATACTTGAACTTTCTCATGCTACTGCCTGTTGGCAGCTTGAGGTCTCTTCTATAGAAGAAACTAAATCAGGATTTCTGGTTGAACCAAGACAGATTAATTTGTTCTGACCAAAAGGCCGGAACTAAAAGAAACAGATCAACTGAAACTGGATAGAAAACTCCCGTGTCCCCTTGCAAGATACTACGGTACGTGACATGATGGCATCATGGACATGGCACCCTACTCTGAGTCAGGCAAGCTGCATAGACCAAACGTCCTTCATGAGCAACCTTAAGCAAACGAGTGGGAGCTCCAAAATATTAGCTAGGTCTGCGGCTTAAGTTATAGGGGGGTTGAAAAGGGACATATGCGGCTGTATACTAAGGATTTAGGATTCAAGGCTTCATGGGAAATCAATCGTGACAGCAACTGTTGAGCATGATGGAAACTGGGATGATGTAGGGATTGATTCACGCTTCAAGGGCCAGGTAGATCCACCATGAAATACTGGTGTTACATGCAATAGTAGTTATAATGACACTGCTGGGTAGGCAAATTACAAAACATGAGTCATGTGCATAAAACGAGAAGCATAAAAGACTAAAGGAAAGTAGCTGGTTGCACCTTAGGTTTACTTTAGGGTGTAGGGTTTAGGGTTCTGGGTTTAGGGTTTAAGGGTTTAGGGTTGTGGGGTTTAGGGTTTATAGATGGTACAAAGATGCTGAAGATAATGATGATCAGGATGATGGGCAATGGTAACGACAGGCTCTTGTCTTATTCTTTATATGGGTGGTTGTCAAAATTATGGTTCCTTTTTTTGGGTACCCTACATGTTAGGTGCCGTATTATACTAGGGTCCAAGAGGGACCATAATTTTGGACAACCACCCATAGGGGGGGGCTGCTCGAATGAAAGTCGGGGGAAATGCGGATGCGCTAAGTATACGGGAGAAATGTCCTGGCCAGCTTTCCCGAGGTAAACAAGAAACCCTCTTCAGGACAGACAAGTTAAGTAATGCTTCTAGGATGTTGGTTTAAGGATTTAGGGTTTAGGGTTTAAGGTTTGCGTGAGGTTCTGCGTGGTGCCACTGAATTGAGTCCCCCAGCGCTACTGCGTCCCCACAAACCCTACGCTCGATAATTGAAGCCTGCACCCATCGAGGCTGATCCAAATTCTTCTGCGAGGTCAAACTGCTGCACGCCCATAATTTGAAAAATCAAAACGGGGATCTTAAACCTACAAAGAAATGTCCTTCCTTGCTCTTGGAAACCCAGGCCGAAAGCCTACATCTGACCTGACAGTTACCCTTGGAACAAACAAACTCCCAAGCAAATGGCCACCTTCGACCTGAGCTCTCAAAAGACGAATCTGTTTGCATCACCCCAAGATGCGAAGCTACTGACTCCAGGGGTCTGAATAATTATCCATATTGCGGTCCTTTTAACGGGCTATTCGGGTTATATCGGCTGAGGGTTTCCCACACAGCTGAAAGAGATTGTCATTTGGTATTTAGGGGGTTGCAGTTTTAGTCCTTGGTTTAAGCTTTAAGGCATAGCCTGCTTACTTCTGGAGATTTAGCGTTCCCCTGACATGTCCTCAAAAAAGAACTTGTAGGGCCCTCAAGCAAAAGGGATCCCCAACTTTCACCCCTAAACCCTAAACCCCAAGCCCCTTTGTCTGAGTCCAGGGTCTAGAAGGCAGTTCCTTCCTGGGAACTGGCGGATAAGCTTCTGAGCTCCTTCCGAATACCACAGAGTTTGGGGTTTAGGGTTTAGGGTTTAGGGAGCGCGGGGAGTTTAGGGTTATATAAGGGTATGTATAGTAATACGGGAAAAGAAAAAGGAAACTACTATATTATTGGGGTTTCTATAAGGGAATATAAAGAAATAATGGAAAAGAACATGGAAACTGTATAGAGTTGGGGATTTAGGGTTAGTACGTGAAGCCGAACCATCCAAATTTAGAAGACAATTACATCACCGTCGTCCAACTAATTAGTATCCATTACGTGTACTTCAAAACAAATTGCCATATAAAAAACATCCTATTTTCAGGTGATGTAACTCTCGAAAATGGCCAACTAAAGCTGTCCTTATACATTTTATGGTTCATAGTATGGGCAGGGGGCGTTATTCAACAATCATCTAATTGTAGTATCAAATTATCAACGGTTCAACATTTATTGTTTTCTATGTCTTGGATGTGTGTTAAAGTGTTCAGCCCATTCAGAAGGATAAAAGCTACCTCTGCATGTCATACAATGATATGCTGGTCTACTGTTTTTCTAACATTACCTTGTCAGAGGTTTAGGTACATCTTTGTTAAATTCTGGGTCTTGTGTCCTTCTCAGAAAGTACTGCTGCGTCTGTGATTGTTCGTGTTGCTTCAATTTGTATTTTTAATGCCGTAGTTACAACATGCCCACGTAACGATTTCATCTTTGATTTTGTGTTTGAACGTTCGGTTCTGTTCTCTAATCTTTTTCGGTGTTGTTTGCTCTGTATTCATGTTTTCTCTCTCTGAGTTCGCCCTTGTTTCTCTCTTGGTATCTTTTTTCCTTTGCCCTACATGTATTACATGTTTTTATCCTTCTTCAAACTTTTCAACCTTGGGATGTCCTTGACATTTACTGTAATGTTCTTTCACTCATTTCCACTATACTATATCAAGTTGGTATTTCTTTAAGTGCTTGTTCTTGAGAACCCTTTCCTAAGAAGGAGGCATGAGCGCCCTAAACCACAAAATCTGTAGCTAAACCCTATCTATCTATCTATCTATCTACATATGTTACATGTGTATATGTATATCCTTTCCACGCGCTTTTGAGCATATTTGTCGAGAGTGCGCGCGGAGCATGTGGCGAGGACTCCGGTGGGACCGGTCTCAAGCGCTTCCAAATTGGATATATGGGGTCTTCCCCAATTTAGGGGTACTTTGGATATATGGGTTTTCCCCAAATTAGGGGTACTTTGGATATATAGGGTTTCCCCAAATTAGGGGTACTTTGGATATATGGGGTTTCCCCAAATTCGGGGTACCTTCTTGGGGGTCCCGATCATGAGGATTATAGTGTATAGGGGTCTGTATTGAGATCCTCCTATTTTGTGCCAATACCATGTGAGTACAAGCTTCAGGGTTTCATGGGTTGGGTCCCAGGGGATAGCCGGAACAATGCGACAGAATACACAGGCCTGCATGCAATGAGGCGCAGAAAAAAGTACGTCTCAAATGAAGCTTGCAACGTCTATGGTTTTGGTGACTAGTCGAGCTTCTACCCTAAACCCTACATCCATGAGCATAGCTTAACTACTTGAACCTCCAAAACCTTTGTGGGCGCTCAGGTAGGGTTGGAGGGCTTTCGAACCCCTGCGAAAACTTCAAACAGAAGACTTTTTCGAAGACTACAAATAGAGCTGGGACCTGTGTATCCTTTACCCTGAGCACTCGACAAAGCTCCTGAACCCAAGCCCTGTCCTATGTCCAAAGCCATAAACCCTTAAACCTAAACAGCCCTGTCCTTTGTCCAAATCCCTAAGCCCCTAAACCCTGAAACCCTAAACCCTTAACAGCCCTGTCCTTTGTCCAAAGAACTCGCTAACGCGTCCTGCTGCTCAGGCTTTGGGAACTTTAGTTGCGCAGTTGGGGGGACTTCGTTTTTGGGGGTTAGGGTTTAGGGTTTGCTGTCAAGGGTTTGGGGCTTAACGTTTGGGGTCTGGGGCTTGGGGACCTCCAGGGTCCTAGGGACAAAGGTTATGGTCATTGGATATGTAGAGCCCCGGACCGCACAGAGGTCACGGGCCCCGGGTTTTCCAGTGGGTTGTTTGGCCAGGCAAGACCTGGGTAGCTGAGTAGGATTCAGGGTAGGATTCAGGTTGTAAGGCTTGACGTAAGTATGTGGTCTGGGGTTTTGGGTACAGGGGGTTGATGATTGAAAGGGTATATAGGGTATCTAGGGTTGCGAGTGTAGGGAGGTGGCGACGTTAAGGAGTTTGGGCAAATAGCACTGAGGGCGTTGGGTATGGGGTTTAAGGTGTGTGGGCCTGTAGGGTTTTGGGTTTAGTATTTCAAGGCCTGGGGCACGCAGCGAGCTCTGCTCAATGGGCTGAAATTACAGGACAACCCGTAACTCAAAGCCTACGATGCGAAATAAGGTCATGAGCAACCAACGGGCACGCCCCAAAAGGAAACCACAGCTGTCAGCAAATTACAGCATGGATCTGCTTGGCTTGGCTCCGTGAAACGGTCTCTGTATTGAAGGCAGCCGGACAATGTAGGAGCAGACTTTGCCGCAAGTGCGTCCAAGGCCTGCTTGCCTCCAAAAGCATTCCATCTTCTTCGGCGCTCTAATCATAAAACTTCATAGCGCTAAACCCAAAATCCTAAACTCAAGGCCTAGGCCGCCCACCTGTCTATGGTGGGCGCCTTAGCCCCTCGCCCGCGATGGCGAAAGGTCCCCGCCTCAGCACAGCCACGGCGGCCACCCACAATGTTTTGAATTAATCTGTTTTTTTTCCAGGGGCCCTTGAGGGGGGTGCTGGGGGGTCCAGGGCTTCTTCCGCAAGCGAATCTCGGGACCAAGAGGCCTGAGAGCCCGGAAGGGGGGTTCGATGGCTCAAAAATGTCTTCCAACCATGGTCCCGAAATTCGCTCGCAGAGGGGGCCCCTGGTCGAGGAAGGGTCCTCATCCGTACCCATCAGCCCTGCGCCATCGAGGTTGAGGGGGCATAGACGCCACACACCATCGTAGGTGGGCGGCCTAAGCCTGCCCTGAGTTCAGAGTTTGGGGTTTGGACGACAAGACCCTACGCCCATCATATGAGCTATCGTCTAAACGCCTTAGAAGGGGTTTTGTAGGAGACTATTATAGGAACTATGAAAGGGGATGCTAGGAGTTTAGACTAGGGCTCATATCACTGCCCTACTTTTCAGGTAAAAATGTCCACTGGAAATCTTGGGACCCCAGGCGGCAGGAAAACTTGGAAGACTCTACACCCAGAATTCTAAACCATTGCGCCGCATTTTGAAATCTCCACCCCTGCGAAGAAACCCAAAGCCCCAAAACTCCCCCAACCCCAAAATCCTAAACCCTAAACTATCAACCTTTTCTCCTAAACCCTAAACCCTAAAACTGCTAGGCCCTTAACCATTAAGCCTTTACACCCTAAACCATAAGCCCTGAAATTCCAAAATACCCTCAACCCTATAACACTAAACCCGAAACGCCTAAACACCCTGCAAACCCCTTTCATTCCGAAACCCTGAGCCCCCGACATCGTAAACCTTTAACCCTACCTAATCCCGAAAGCCTAACTTCTTCCCGGGGCCTGACCCGGCTCCACCAGGGCCGGATCGGCGGCAGCGTCGAGGGGCATCGCCGCGCGCAGGATCGGAAGAGGATCGGTACCCGAAAGGGGTTGAAGGGCTTTGTTGGTTAGGGATTAAGGGTCTAGGCGTGGAGGGGGTTGAGGGTTCGGGGCTGAACATTTAAATTTAGGGTTGAAGGTCTTAGAGGTTCAGGGGTTAAGAGTTACAGGCTTAGGGTGGTGAAGACAGGATTAAGGTTTTATGGCTTATAGGTCTTAATCAAAGCTACAGCGAAAAGAGGTGGATACATGGCCAAAACCCAGGTTTAAACTGGATACAACTATGAATTGTTGGGCGTCACAAGTTACAGCCATGGAGTCTATACCAAACCCTAAACCCTAAACCCTAAACCCTAAACCCCAAACCCTAAACCCTAAACCCTAAACCCTGCAAGACACCACCCGGCATGAATTAAACTTGGAGGCGGCGGTCAGGAAGAGAGCTTGGGGTGGGGTTGTTTCAGCTCTTATCATTCAGTAAAGAAACGGTAGGTAAGGGTTTAGGGTTTAGGGTTTAGGGTTTAGTTGTTTCCATTTTCTTTTCCATTATTCCCAACATAACCACAATATAAACCCAATATATACCCTATATAACCCATTATAGTAGTTTCAGCTCTTATCATTCAGTAAAGAATAGGTATGTAAAGGTTTGTGTGCGTTGCTTAAGGAAGTAATGAAATGAGGTAAGACTTCGCGCCCCGCAACGATGGGAACGCAGCTTATGGTTTATGGATTCGGGTGCTCCTGCTTTTTCGGTAAGCCTGGAACGCAAGCATACGCATAAGAGTTCAACTGGGATGTATGGGGCCTGTGTGGTAGCGCTTCCAAGTGAATACCTATATAAACCCTAAATAAGCCCTATAATTCCTATAGTTCCATTTGCTTTTCCATTATCCCAATATAACCCCAATATACCCCCAGTATTACCCCAATGGGTTCTGGTGACTTTGAAGGGCTTCGGCCATTTAATTCTGTTGAAGGGGGGGGATTGGGATCAAGCTCCCATTGAGGCTGACACAGCTGAATCAACCAGTTCGCGACCAACCCTCAAGCTTTCCTGGCGCATCAGAAATTCAAAGAGTAAGGGGTTCAAGTGAGGAGTTCAGGAGACCACATGGCTTATTCTCAAAATGATGGGCCCCTTTTGGCTATAGATCGCATTACGGCACCTAATATCTCTAGAGGTACCAAAATCGGTTTCTTATTTCGGGAAACTCCCAAAATACCTCCGTCGGACCCGCCTACTGGCCTCCCTTCAGGCCTGTAGCTTGTGAAGTCCTCCAGGTCTTGACACAAGGTCCACAATAGATGGACCCCCTTACCCTGTAATAGCGGTATATATAGGATAGGGATAAGGGGTTTAGGGTGTAGAATAGGACTACAAGAGGATCCTAACTAATATAACCATTATTATCCCATATCGTCACAATTGCAGGGTGGGGGTCCACCGAAAGTCTACCATAGATGCTGCGTCATGCGGCAAAATGGTAGGTTCCGTAGAGGCTTAATGTAGCGGCCTAAATAGATATTTACCGATATCTTTTTGAGGTCTGTTTGAGGTACCCTTTACCTAACACAAGGAATCTAGAAGCAGAATCTTGGTAAGTATCTAGGCCCCTGTAAGAGAACGGAAATAGATGAAACCCTTGGCCCGAACAGTCCCTCAGGCTTCAAAGCAACCACCTCCACTAACAGTAACCCTAAACCCTAAACCCTAAGCCCTAAACCCTAAACCCTAAACAACCACACCCTAAACCCTAAACCCTAAACAACCACACCCTAGCTTCCAGTGTTAAGTACGTCCCTGCATGGGACCTACTATACAAGGCCATTTCTACCATCGAGGGATGGAGGATGTTACACTCCCGGAAACTAACATGGAAACTCAAAAAGGGCCCCATAAAGACTACAGTCCTTCTAAAGGGGGGCTATATGGGTTTCCATGTTAGTTTGGGGGAGGGTAAATACCCCAGACCCTGCATTAATAAACCCCCTCCCTTTAATAGGGGCTTTAATATAGATCCTAAGATTAGGGCTTAGGGCCCTTCAAAGGAGAGGGCTTACTAATCATGGGTCTACATTATGCGTGGAAAGGGTCATAGATGTCAGCTATGGATTCAGATGTTTGCCTCTTCATGAAGGGGTTTCTCAAAACAGCTGGGCCTTAGTGTTTATAGGGTTTAGGGCTTAGGGCTTAGGGTTTAGGGTTGATGTGGACTTTCAAAACAGGGACGCCCCTCACCATCCTGAATCTCCACAAGGCAAACCTGAAAGTCTACGACCCCAAGCCTCGAAACCTCGAAGGAAGAGAGCCATAGTCTAAACTCCTAGTATCCCCAATCCCTTATATTACCCCTAAACCCTAAACCCTAAACCCTACCCCTTGAAGGAGTTTAGACTAGACCTCCATTTTGTCCCTTTATGGCTCGTCGACGAGGAAAGCACATCAGAAGCGAAGTTCCCCAAACCTCGGTTTTGTTTGGTAGAGTGATATATTGGGGTATATTAGGGTTTAGGGTTTAGGGTTTAGGGTTTAGGGTTTAGGGTTTAGGGTTTAGGGTTGGGAGTATGTAGGAAAATTGGGAGTATATAGATTGGGGTATATATTGGGAGTATATAGATTGGGGTATATATTGGGGTATACATTGGGATTGGGAGTATATAGGGATAATGGAAAAAAGAATCTACCATAACATAATAGGGTATATTGGGATAAATAGGGATCATATTGAGAGCTGGGCTTTGGCTTGCTCAATTCTTGCCCTTAGCACCCCTTCCCACGGGCGGCACTGAAAACTCTGAGTTCATAAGCATTTCATTTCTGCAGCAGCGGAAGAAGATCTAAGTGTAGGGCTCAGAATTTCGTAGTCACGCTTTGGGATTCTGGATTTGCAGGGAATCACATACATGTGTCTTGCTGAATGCCGTGCTGGCTGCTTTACATCAAGAGACCATGCCAGGCAATGTCCCAGCTCTTGGAATCGCAGACCAAATCTTTCAACCAACGCAGAGACACAGCTTGACACGCTGAACAATCCAAACAGCATAAACCGAGGAACTCTACATGCGAGTCTAGCCATCGCAGGCGGGCTCCTCCTCGGGGCCTCTCCAAGAAATGCTCAACGCCTTCCAGCAGTGTTGAAGAAGCATGTATGCATCGCATGCGCCGGTGGCAATGAAGACACTTGGCCCCTTCTAGCGTAGAGAGCGCCACTTGCACCTGCAACAGGCCAATACCACCTTGGTGGTTCCATCCCGCAGGTGAGTTTCAAGGCCCAGCTCTCGAAGTTCTCCATTGCTTCCGCAGCCAGACAGAGTGCTGGGGCCAAGGCTCTGCGGCCGTGCAGATGTTGTTGTGTTGATCAAGATGGACCTAACTGAGTTTGCTCCTAAACTCATGTTGACAAAGCTTGCTGTGGTTGGGCCGCATCAGACGGCCTGAGTTCGGTGAAAGAATCAGACAGCCTTGGGCAATGGGGCCATGGCTGCATTTCACACGCAACACGCCGTGGCCTGCCGAAGCACTGCTTCAGAGCGTCATCCCAAACCCTAAGCTCTAAACCCCTAAACCGTGGGCCCTGAACCCTAGACACCATACACCTAAACCACCCAAAGCCCTTGTGCTGATAAATGCTCATGCAAGCTGAGCAGCCTCGCATGAGCTCCGCGGCTCGGGCTCTGCCGGGACCCGCAAGCAGAGCCTTCCGAGAGTGTGAGCTCAGTAGAGGAGTTTAGGGTTCAGGGTATGGGAATTTAGGATCTGGGGTTGGAGGCTAGGGTTTGGGGATCAGGGTCTGGGGCCTATAGGGTTTATAGGGCTTAGGGTTTGGGGTTTACTGGAGGTTTGGGGTTCAGAGCTTGGGTTTACCTTCTCTACATACCTCTCAGGCTTGAAACCTTCAACAGCGTAATGCAGGAGCTGGAAAATTCAAATTGAAATCCTCAAGGCTTCTAATGGGGAGGCTTCAGGGTCTAGGGTTACTAAGGGCTGGCATTCTCAACCTTCTTTTTTTTGTTGTGTTCGATTTTGCTGGTCCAGCTGTCCATGTGTAGGCTCGGGGTCGAATGAAGGTTTAGGGCCCTAAACCCTAAACCCTAAACCCTAAACCCTAAATTTTGGGTGTTGGGTTAGGGGTTTTGGGTGTGGGGCCTCGCCTGTATGTTGCACTGGTAGACCTCTGCATTGGCAAGCAGACTCTGCTTTTCCACGACCTGGCACTGGAGGTGGTAGTAATGAACCACACAGGTGGGCAACTGCAAGACTGGTCGAAAGTTTCTGGCTTGGTTTTAACCCTAAACCCTCTACCCCTAAACCCTAAACCCTAAACCCCTAAACCCTAAACCCGGTTTTAAGGACTTGGGGCCTGGGCTTTCAGCTTTGCCCTGCAAAGTTTGGGGGGGGGGTAATGGCAAAGGCATTCCCCAGCCCGCATTTGGCGCTTTATCTTGAAAATATATGGGGGTTTCCTAAAATTCGGGGTACCATTTGGGGGTCCCCATAATAAGGATCATAGTATATTGGGGTCTACATTGGGGTCCCCTAATTTTGGGAAACTACCATATGTCAGCTAGAAGAACCATGGAAGGATTCGGACCTTCAACAAACCCAAGCCTTTACGCAGATGTCCTCCGAACAAAAGGAACCCGCACAGGACTCTATCCAAAGAACGTAGGGGGATTGTAAAAAATCCATTTTGGGATACCCTGAATACTTGGGCCCTAAGAATGGGCCATAACTTTGACAACCTGCCACTAGTTGTTCTGTGAGAGTCTGGCACACTGCAGCGGCAACAATGCTGGCTGTAACTTACTGGGGCTGTGTGGTGAATAGGGGAATGTTTACTCCCTATATAAGGCGGCGTCAAAATTACTTGTTTGTTCTCTCTTGGTTTTTGAATTAGGGCGTCCCCTTATCGATTTCCACGTTTTGGGGATCTTCTCTTAACGCTTAAATGAAACTAGCCTATGGTTTTAGGACGTCCCTTATCGATCTTGGGGATTTTTTGCGCAACAACTACCGCCTAGACTAGATGAAGTAAACAGTAATTTTGCCGGCGACTCATATAATCCCTGTATGATATATTTCCTTATTCTCTACGAAGCCCCAGTAAGGGAAACAGGGGCAATGGCAGAAACAAGCATCGTGATGGTGACGTTTGCAACAGTAGGCATGACAAGGGCAGTAGGGCAGTACCAAACATGATGCCTAGACAGAGCTTGGAGACGAACTCTCACAACCCTAAGCCGTTCTTTTTTCTGTTTTTTTTGGTCTTTGACCTGCAAATGTTGAGGTTGATCACTTGAGGAATCGCTGGAAACATGAAAGAACATCTGTGCTTAAATGTTGAGGATGTGCCTGATATTTATGTGGAAGCCGGTGCATGCCTGGGTTTTTGACATCAAGAATATTCACGCCGACCAAACCTTGCATATGAAGTTGGCTGATAGCAGCCCATGTTGAGCAGCCAGCGTTTAAAAAAAGAAGACATAACATGCACCCTAAACCCTAAAAATTACCCCGTCACCCCACCCAACACTCACGTGGAACCTCTTATACTGTCTATTCTAAAGGACACTGGATGGCGCAGGGCTTGGGGGGCGTAAACCCTATGAACATTCTAGCTACGTGTCCCTGCAAACCATCTGCGCTTGGGAAACCTGATTGTGCTCTTCAAACACACCCAAATCAGTCAGTTACCCACAAATCGTACAACTCGGAAGCCTAAACCCCTAACCCGCCTCCCCAAGAGCCAGGGCGGCTTCCCAAGCAGCCGCCACGGCCAAAGGCGCCAGGGCGGCGGCCGCGGAGATCTCGGTGGCGGCCTGCAGAGGGATGTTGGGGATATTTCAGGATTACATAATGGTGTATATACTTAGGGTTTAGGGTTTAGGATTTAGGGTATATATATATATATATATACCTATACAGGGTTACATATACATTTATATAGGGCGGCTATATTCTGGGGTTTAAGGATATTACGTCCGTAATGGAGAATCGAATGAAAGGTTGAGTTAGGCCCAAAGGGTTCAGATGCCCCTCATGTTGGGAAATCCCTATATACTAGGTAGGTACCAGGACCCTGACTGAGAGTTTCTGGATTGGTAACATGTAGGATTTCGAGCTTCAAGGTCATGGGAGGTGCTATGTTCTGGGATTAGGATTTACGATTTAGGGTTTATTGCCATTGCTTAGGGTTTGGGGGGTCATTTTGAAATTAAGGAAAATTGAGACCCCTAAGTAGTGGCAGGTTTAGATGGGTTTGAGAGTTTAGGGCTTAGAGTTCAGGTCTTGGGTTTGGGTATAGGATTCTCGACTACAAGGGGCCCTATGACAACCCCAAGCTTACTTCCTCCGTGCTCGTTGGAGTAGGTTCCCGAAACAAGGACAACAAAGGTCCAGCGCTGGGGACCGTACCAGGCTCCGATGTCCCATTTCGTCGAAGAGTTGCATGGCCACTTGCCTGTAGGGCTCAAGGGTTGAAGCTTAAGATTTGGGGTTGTCCCCAGATTGGGGAGGGGGGGGGGTCCTCTGGGAAACCCCCAAACACCACGGACCACGATCCTGATTAAAAACCCTAAGCGCTAAACCATTTCAGAGTCCCCAGAAGGTTCCTCTTTTCTTTTGAACCTGATTTAGGGATTGGCAGGCCTTCGGCTTGTGGGGGCTTAGGTTTGCCGCTTCGGGTTCAATGCAGGGTTTAGGGTGTAAGGTTTAGGGTTTGGGGGTGAAGGTTTCGTGTTCAATGTGTAGGGTTTTGGACCTTATTGGGGCTTACATTCTCAGAAGCATTCAGGTTCACTGAGGTTCTGGCTTCAGCGCCTGCGGTGAGGGTTGAGCTTTTTGCTGTTAGTGGCTAGCTTGGGGATTTCAAGCTTAGGGATGTTTAGGGGGGGATACTACTTTCCGTGCTCAGCGCTTACAATTTTGGAGGGCTTTCTAAAAAGAGGAAGAGGACTAAATTTGCAGGAAAGCCGCCGAATATGAAATTTTTAGGTCTTTGCAGGAAGTTTCGGGGCTTGAGATGCGAGACTCAGCACTTATTCGTCCAAAAACTTGCTGGGCAAAGACACTTCTTAGAGTTTAGGGGCTATCAGGGTTACAGGGGTTTGTATGGACTAAGGTTTTTCATCCACACCTCAAGACTATGAAGCCAGGAGCTCATGAAGTTTCAGTGTTTGTCTGCAAGGCATCTGGCCTGTGCGAAAACGCTTTTGGGTCTGTGATGTTCCCGGCGGGCCGATCGAAATCAAGCCATTTAGGGTTTTGGCTGTAGAGTTCAAGGTTCCGGGTGCCGGGGTGCTGAAGACATGAGAAACTGCACGGCAAAGGTCCACGTAGATTGAAACAGGAGACAATTCCATGACTGTTGACCACGACGCTGCAGAATCTTCCGGACTCTTAACGCCAAATCCTCCACCCTACACCTTTCACCCTAAGCCTTAAACTAATAAGAGGACTTTGGCAACCCCAAGCTTAAGGACCCTGTTTGTAGGTTCCATCACCTTCGTTTGCCGCACATTTCGTCTGAGCGGAAAGCGATACAAGTTGCTTCAGGGTGTTTCGGGGGTTGGGGGGAGATGAATTCGTTCTGTTGACAAGTAATGGTACAAAATGCTGCTTCACTGTTTAAGGGGGGTGAGGAGATGATTTCGTTCTCTTGACACTTCGCGGTACACGCTGCTGCAGTGTTTAGGGAGTGTTTTGTTTTGTTGCACGACGTTTGGAGGTTTTTCTTCGTTCTCGTGACACTTTGCGGTACAAGTTTTCTCTTCTTGCACGGTGTTTGGATGTTTTTCTCGGGAAGATGCCTGGAAGCCGGCAGATCACAGTAGTGGGCGGCGATCAATGCTGCGAAGGCGTCTTCTCTGTCCTCAAGCGCTTGCTCAGGAGACAGCATCTTCTTGGCAGATTCTCTCTGAACAGAGCGACTGTGCTGATGGCGTCGCCCCCTTCAGTCGCTAGCGGAGGCTTTCTCTGCGTGTCGTATGTTCATTTCCGACACAGTCTCACCCAAGCACGCCTTCCAGCAGCTTCAGCTCTTGGATGTGGATGCGTGAGACGCCCAAAAAGCACATAGCCAAAGTACTGAGAGGGTTGCGTAAACATCCAAAATCCCAAATTTGTTTGTGATTGTCTTCGGCCACCTCGCATGCAAATCCCTTGCGCCTGCCAGAGAAATCTATATTTTCTAGCCGCCAAGCGCGGCAAACGATGTGTATCATAACCTTGTAGTGGACCCATTCTGGGCTTGAGGCAACCAGAATGCGTCATCACGTATCCTTGTATAATACCTTATGACATTGTCTAATCCCCTATAGCACTTCCTCTTTTCCATCTGGAGTCACCAAACTCGCCTTTTTATAGACCCCCAACACTAAATCATTAACTCGAAATCTCAAAGCCAGAAACCACCCTAAATCCTAAACCCAAACCCTAAATCCTAAATCTCAAACCCTGAAGCCCCTAACCCCCAAACCCATTAGCATCTCAGCTTCGGACCAGTTTCTTGCTGCGCCACATGCTATCATGGTAGCATTGTAGCTGATCGCTGTCTTCCTTGCAGCTTGAGCTACTTCATGAAGGACTTAGACTGCAAGGGCAGGGATTGGAGTTTGGGGTCTGGAGTTGGGGGTTTAAAGCTTGAGTTTGGGGAGTTGGGCTTTGGATTGAGGAGTGGCAAGTAAGTTTTCCAAGAGAGAGAAGGAGAAGGTCACCTTCAGTCGTAAACTGTTTGAGCTCCAGGAGGATTCCCCCAAAGGATCAAGGATTGTAGGTACATACAGAATAAACCTCTTTCTAGTTGTTGTTCATAGGTATTGGGTCAGTATTCTGCCCCTTCCGATGTCCAGGTAATCGCTACTTTGTCGGTCTTTCAAGGACGGCCAGACAGCAAGCCCTACATCTAGAAGCGCGCATCCCCACTAAGCTGCCCAGATTCTCTTGGAACGAGGCGTCCATCATCTGCAGCAGAGACAAGGCCTCCTTTTTTACAGCAGTTGGGCCATGAGATCTGCGCAGTTTGTTCAACAAATGGGGGGTGCTTAAGGCATCATACCGTCTTGGAAACAAGCGCGTTCAAAAAAAGGCACACCACATCGCCTGGCGCACAATCAGTTCCTCAAACTGAGCCTAGGCCCTAAACTGGATACCCTGAACCCCAATCTGTAACCATTACACTATGGACTATGCTGTAGTCTCCTTAGACCTAGAGTAAAAATACTATGTTTATTAATTCCTCAGGGTTCTACTATCATAAAATACAAAAATTCCGAAGTATGAGACCCTCTGTGGCCTGCCACTTCCCGGCCGCCTCAAATGCACTCATGCAAGCGTTGAAGGTCACAGTGTTCCTGAGGAGGCAACTGGCTCGCAGTGTCGGGCTGAGAGTGCACATTCAATGAGGACCCCAAGAAGAAGCCACAAGTCTGAAGAAAGGGTCCTAAGTCACCGGGATGTTGCATACACTCGCCCAACACCGCAACTGATACAATCCTGCCACACGTTTCCATTACATAGTTGAATTTCCTGGTGGCGTTCTCAGACACTCGCCTTACCCTATACCTAAAAAATGGCTGGACGTGGCCTTTCAACGTAGGAACCCAGGTTTAGGGATGTATGCCATGAGCATCGGCCTGGTACTCTACCCACACTAACGTGCAAGCCGCAAGCAAATCTTTAACGGGGGCCTGCATGATATGGGATTCCATGCTTGTGTTGGCGGAGTGAGAAACTTGATTGGTGGAGCCTCTAAATAGTAGTTTCCTTTTCATTTTCCATTATCCCGATATATCCCCTATATACCCCTATATACCCTTTCATAACCCTGATAATTATAATACTTTCAATGTTATTTTCCATCATCCCTATATAACCTACCACATAAGGGTCCTGCTCCCTGGATCTCCACCTATACCCAAAACCCTAAACCCCTACACCCTAACCTCTAAACCCAAAGCCCTAAACCCTCACCCCTGACCCAAACTCTAAATCCCTAAACCCTATCTAAACCCCTAAACTAAACTCCTAGTACGTATACCCCTTAGTAACCCCTATAGTTGTCCGCTATATCACCCCCTATATAACCCGTTGTAGGAGTTAAGTTTAAACCTCTAAACTCTAAACCCTAAACCCCAAACCCGAAACCCAAAACCCCGTAGATCCGCCAGGGCAACCCGGCCGAGTCGCCTGGCAATTCCCGCAGTTGCCATGCCATCCTCGGCCCAAGAACAGCTGGGCCCTTGTAGGGTTTAGGGTTTAGGGTTTAGGGTTCTGGGTTAGGATTTAGGATTTAAGGTTTAGGGTTTAGGATTTAGCATTTAGGGTTTAGGGGCTTGGGGTCCAGAGACCTTTTTGAATGCTAGGATTTAGAGTTTCAAGGTTCAGGGTCAGAAGAAATCTTCCGATTTCTGATTGTCGAGCATGCAAAAGATTGCTTCCGATCCTACACCCCAAACCCAAAAATTCAAAACCCTGAACCCGCAATCCCAAACCCTAAACAGCAAACCAGCAACCCCAAACCCTGAACCCTATGCCCTAACCCGAAACCTTCAGACCCTTCACCCTGTTCTCGAAACGGATCTGCTTAGTGTCCCAGAGCGCCACAGCCCGCGTCCACTGCCGCCCCTGCCTGGGTTTAGGGGTTTAGGGTTTGGGATTCAAGGGAGAAAGGTTTTGAGGGGCGCGTGCATTGGTCAGGAGCAACCCGAAGCTGCTTCTTATACATTAAAGCCTTGAGATCGCAGGGATCCATCCATGTAGCTTTGGGGAGGGCGCATTGTCAGCAACTTCCAAATATCTCCACGTTGCTGGCATGCATTGATTGCCGCGCTGCAGCAAACGGCGTCCTGCCAGAGTGGGTGTTTTGCAAACAACTGGCAGGTCTCCTTTGCAATATGGGTGGTTGTCAAAATTATGGTCCCTTTTTGGGTACCCTAAATATTAGTTGCCGTATAAAAAAGGGATCCAAAAAGGAACCATAATATTGACAACCACCCATATCCGTCCAAATTCCATACACGTTGCCAACCATTGAGGCCCACATCAAGCTTCGAACTTTCAAAAACTTCCGAATTGGCCTAGGCACTGGAGTCAGGATTTTCATTGGCACTCCCAAGATGGCACTACATTGGAGGGTTTTGGTACTGAGGGTTTTGGGACCAGGCTGTGGGGTTCGGGCAAATCAGGGTGCAGGCATCAGGCTTTCGGCTTCAGAGATGAAACTGTAGGAGAACGGGATACCCTAACCAAGCAACCTAGCACAAGTCCTTAGACTCAAGCCCTAGGACCGCAGAACGACAACCCTCTGGCCCCCACACGCCCTCACCTGAATGGCAATAGGATACGCAGAGGGTCATAGGAACCCCCCCTTGAAGTATTGTATAAGGCCGACTGCGAGAACCCTAAGCCCTAAACCATCAAAACCTAAACCCTAAAACCTAGCGTTTTGGATTTAGAGTTTCAGGTTAAACCGTGTAAACTACCTCCATCCCACCTGAAAGCTTGCGTCTGCATGTAGCTCTGTTGGGATCTCAAGCTCACGTGCAAAACTTCAAAAGCCGGAATCTGGAAAAGAAACATAGGTGCCGACACTTTCAGGATTTATCTGGCCTTCAAACTGAAGAATTGTTGGGTCTAGACCTTACAGGGTCTATCTGGCGCAGGGGTTATTTTGGATTGGGCTTTAGCATTTACAGGGTTTCGGAGTTGGCAAAATCTCAACGGGGCGGAGATGTGCTCGAGGGGTGGTATACCGCAGTGTCGTAGGGCTTTGTAGAGGAAGCCGACTATAGACTGTTTACGGTAGATCCCTTATCCGAAACCTAAACCCTGAACCTAGCGGCAGGTAACGAGCTATTTACGGTAGATCACTTACCCCAAATTCGAAACCCTGAGGAAGGCGACGAGATGTTTACTGTAGAATCCCTTACCAACCAACCGGAGCGGTCCAAGCGAATCAGCTTTTCTCCCATGGCTGAAAGGAAGGCGAGAGCCACATCCTGGGCTTAGGGTTTAGGGTTCAGGCTTTAAGGCTTAGATCTTGTTCAAAAGCTGAAATTAGCTTACCCCAATACAAAACGGTAAACCAATCGGCTTCCCGAATTCAACGCCCTTGAAACAATAACTTAAGTCCAGGTCCTTAACAGCAACTCAGGATGCATGTTCTCAGGCGACAAACCCCGTGGGACACACTGCGGGCTTAAGGGCGGGGATTCTGGGAAGTGTAGTAAGAAAGCAGTTGGTGGTATCAACATCAACCCTAAACTTTGGAATGGAACAGGGTCTCCTGACTTCCAGGGTGTTCCATGGACCCCTCCCTTACATTTGACCACCCCCCGTAAACCCTAAACCCTAACCCCAAACCCTAAACCCTAAACTCTAATAAAAAGAAGCATGCGGTGCTTCTGGAGGGCGACACTAGCATGCTGATGTCTCCTTGGACCATCGGACCATGGAGCAAAACTTTAACCCGCCATGGTAGTATACGGTTTAAGGTTTAGGGTTTAGGGTAGGCATATTGTAGCTTCTGAACATTGAGGGGGTCGCTTTTGGAATTGTAACTGTATCACGGGACGCTCAATCACTTAAAACCTTCTCAACCGTGAACTCCCCTCCCTAAACCGTAGACTTGATTGCATCAAACTTGAATGCCCTTCCCGAACGACATAGTAGCTTCCATTTCATTTTCCATTGCCGAATCCCTAAACCCTAGACCTTCAAGTAGTTTCCATCTTCAAGGTAAGCCATAAACTGGACCCCAAACAGTCTTTAGGCTGAGGCACCCAAGCTTTTGTTCGTTCGCAGGCGCTGATCAAAGAAGACCACGTGTAGCCATCGGTGCGCCTAGGCGTCTTGAGACTAGAAACATGCTGATTACTGATAACCCCTCTGACTTGAAAGCTAGTCCTGGTTTTGAGTTCCACTGGGGTCTCCGTCGGTAGTACACCAAGGTGGGGCGCTAGGCTTTCATACCTGCGTGACAAAAGTATGGAAAACTAACATCTAATCCACTCAAAAGGACGTCCAACAATGAGCCCTGTCCAGAACCCAGGACCCCCAAAATTTGACACCCTCAAGGCAAAACTACCAAACACGAATCCCAAAAGCCTAAACCCTACACCCTAAACCCTTAAGCTAGCCTTAGAGCTCTAGGACAACCTAAGTTGGTACATTCAAGGCACAGATGTTTTTCGTAACCATACTTACATTTAGGCTAGAACAGATTACCTGATTTTAACTTGGGTTCAGGTTTTGGGATTTAGGGTTTAGGGTTTGGGTTTCCCTAACAAGCCATATGAATGGAGGAATGGATCCTTCTAGCAACCCCAACACAACCCCCCATTTATATTGCAGTTTCCATCTATATTTCCAAAACCTCAACCCTCAAACCCTAGACCCTAGACCTTACACTTTGGAGTTGTGTCCATGTTCTTTACAACCCCAAAACTCCAAACCCAACGTTGTACTTTTCCACGGCCCTAAACCCTAAACCCTAAACCCTAAACCGCTAACCCCTGAAATCAAAGTGGCAGTCGCTGAGCTTGCATCTCAGACAGGACGTGCAAGGCCTGGACAGGCAATAATGGGTTTGCACAGGCCAAGAGTTTAGGCTGTAAGTTTGTTTAGGGTTTTGGTTTTAACCTCACACGGAGTGCAGGTGGGATTTTCCGAATTGTGCTTTGCGATGGGTGTCATGTTAGTGGCAGCGTTTAAGATTGAAAATCTTCTGTCTCAATACTGAATCCCAGACTCCAAATAGTAGTTGCAAATCTATCTTCCATTCGTTTGCCCATTTGCTTTTCAACTATTGGAAAAACAGTAACCGCATCTCAGGAGGGATAAAATTGCCGTCGCAAATCCAGCAGACATGTTCCAGAAGAGTTGTCTGCATTAATGTTGTCGCTAGGGCTGTACAAGTTCTATTGCAAGCTATGCAGCAGTAAATGTGACCGGAAGCAGAGCACGCTCTGATCTCCACGTTGAAGGGATCTGCAATAAGGCTCTATACTTGCGAACTCTGACTCGCCAAACCCTTCACGCTTTGTTGCAAGTGGGGGTTTCCCGAAATTAGGGGTACCATTTTGGGGGTACCAATAATAAGGACCATAGTATTTTGGGGTCTGTATTGGGGTCCCCCTATTTAGGGAAACTACCATATGGTCTAAACTCCTAGTATCCCCCTTAGTAACCCCTATAGTAGTCCCCTATATAATCCCCTATATATTGGGGTCCCCCTATTTTGGGAAATTACCACCAAGTATGTGCAGCCCGAGTGCCCGCTCCCATGAGGCGCCTTTCTCACATGCAGAGACGACCTGGTTGAAGATCTAGCGTTTGGGGCAACGTAGGGGTTTAGGGTTTAGAGTTTAGGGTTTACGGTTTAGGGTTTGTGGTCTCCCTCGTCATGATGCCCCTCGCGGTTGCTGGTAGCTGGCACCCTCAAAACACTGATCTACGAGTTCTTACATAAGCGAGAAATAAAAGCGGAAGCCTCAACTTGCCTATTTTCCCACAGCCTGAACAGAAAGCCATGTATGTGAGTATCCTTTGAGTTTCGCAGGGTACTTCCCATAACCCTAAACCCTAAACCCTAAACCCCGCATGTCAGCAGTCGCTCAAATGAGGGGCTGCATTGCAGCATACTGCGTCGGGTGCAATCCGGCAAGCCGTGGAGACGGCGAAGAGCCTTGCTTGGGATATGCACATGCTGTGGCATGTTTTGTTATCCTAGTGTAAACCCTAAACAGCCCTAAACCTCTATACCCTTCGTTACCTGGGGCTTATTCAAGCTTGACCTCTTGCTTCTACTTGGGATTCTGCACCTAAAAAGTTAGACGGGATCCACTGGACAGGTCAGTTATCGGGACCTAGGAGACTGTGTGGGCTGCGATTGGGGTTTAGGGTTTATAGTCCCCCTTAAATAGATAGAATATAGCTTTGGGTATATTTTAATAGGATCCCCATATACCCCATATTCTATCTACTTAAGGGGGACTATACCCCTAAACCCTAAACCCCAAATAGTAGTTTCCATTTTCTTTTCCATTATACCTATATAACCCCTATATCTACCCTAAACCCTAAACCCTAAGGGGGACTATAGGGTTTAGGGTTAAAGGGGCTTTGAGTTGCAGGGTATTGAGCAGATCGGGGCCTGCTTCTCGAGGAGAAGAAGCCTGGTTCTAGAAGGTCTTGCATCAAAGCATAAGCGCCCAGTGCAAGGTAGGTATTTAAGTTTTGAGGTTTAGGGTTTGCGGTTTTAGGGTTTGGCATAGTGATGAACGCTATAGTAGTCTTGGCCCTATATGACCTATGTTTTTTGAGTTCTTCCCAACCGGGCGCGCAATGTATGCAGTCGCCAATATTCCACAGGAAGCCTATACACACTCATCATGAAGACTACCTGATCCCAAGAAAACACTATATAGTCCCAGTCCCAGTTTCCAGTTGATTCTCCATGCCCTGTCATGTTTGATTCTCCACTATTGGGGTCGTTGATACCAAACATCCTGCATGACCCGGAGTACCTGGTCTATAGGATTTTAGTACGGTAAGGTCATAGCCGGTCATAGCCCTAAGCCCTAAACCCTAATGTAAACAGTAGGAAACTAGAACCGCAATCTTCCGGAAGAACTATCACCTGACACCTGAGAACCCCATTTACCCTATCATGGGGCCTGGTTTAGGTTAAGGCTTAGGGTTTAGGGTCAGACTAGAATAGGATATTTTGGTATCCTCAACCCACAAAACCCACAAACCAGAGACCCTATGACTATCTTGTGAGACATTTGGGGCTTAGGGTTCGCATATGAAAATTCCCAAAATTCGGGGTACCTATTTGGGGGGTCCCTATAACAAGGATTCTACCATTTTGGGGTCCCCCTATTTTTAGGAAACTACCATATCCGCATCTTGACCAGAAGCTGGATTGCCACTCTCCACTCCCCGGCTTTCTCGCAGGCGCTGATTGCCGAGCTGGTAGTCACGATGTCAAAACCTGGAACAGAGGGCTTGGGTTCTTAAAAGGTTGAGGGTTTAGGGCGCCTGAAGGGCTTAAGGACTTGGAGCGTTGGGGGCATAAGGTGCTTGGAGGATTCAGAGGTCTAGAAGCTTCACAGTGTAGGGTTTCGAGGGTTTTCGGGCTTAGGGTATACACGAATGGCTCGGTTCCTGTTTCCCAAAGCTACGAGGATAGGAAGAAATGGATGGGCAACAATCCTGCAAATTACCGGACTGCTGTTAAGGAACCTTTTTTGAAAACATACAGCATACAGTAATAAGGAAGCCCCTAAAGCATAAGCCCTAGACCCTATGTACCCATACCATGGTAACATAATTTAAGTCCCCTAATAGCAACGCAAAATATCTAGGCTGCCACGCTGGGTTCCTGGCTGATTGTCATCTGGGACATAATCTCCTGAGGTTGTCAGAGGCATGACATCTGAAAATCCGGCGATGATAAAATCAAGAACAGGACACACCGTAGAAAAAAAAATATGCGGAGATTATTCTGACCTTGGGGGTACCTTGGGGACCCTGGATCTTAAACTACATGAGAACGGGGACCATCAAAGCCAGCAGCAGGACTAGAAAGCCAGCAGGAGCAGAGGCTTGAGGACGGGAAGCAGCAGTGGAAAGATCACAGAGCAAGTCTGCACAGTGAACAAGGTGAAGGGCTTGGGGCCTGGGGTAGAGGATTTTCTTTGTGGTTAACAGTTATGGCTACAAGTAAGAACAGCACCAAGAACAAGAGCAGCAACAAAAACCATAAACACACATAAACCCTAAACCCGGCCAATGCGACAGTGCTCATGTAATCACGTGGCAATGTCGAGGCTGCCAGGAGTCTACCGCTGTAAAATAAAATCATAGTTTCCATGTTCTTTTCCGTTATCCCCATATAATCCCAATATGATATATTCCCTCTATAAGTCCTATATTCCCCCCCCCCCCCACCAGACCCTTAACAAGAAACCCAGAAACCCAAGCGTTAATCTATTCGGGTTCTATTGGAGTTATATTGGGGTTCTATTGGGGATATGTTGGGGTTACATTATTTTCATCCAAAACTAAACTCTCAAGCTGTGAGTCCAGAACTCTAAACCTACATTCAGAACCCTGAGCTTTGAAAGACAGAGGTTTCTGTTATCCCGCCCTAAACCCTAAACCCTCAAACGCCTAAACCCCTAAACCCGTAAACCCTTAAACCCCTAAACCCCTAACCCCTACCTAACCCCTAAACCCCTAAACCCCTAAGCCCCTCAGCCCCTAAACCCCAAACCCCTTAACCCCAAACCCCTTAACCCCTAAACCCTGAACCCCAAACCCCCTAAACCCCTAAATCCTATACCCCCTAACCCCTAAACCCCTAAGCCCGTCAGGAGTCTATGAGTGCCAGCGCGTGTTCCCACTCCCCAGACTTCTCACACGCGCTCCTGGGTTGCTGTTAAGGAACTTAAATTACGTTATTTACGATATATACCCATTATGTAAACCCTAAACCCTAAACCCTAAACCCATTATGGTACCTTAATTTAAGCTCCTTAACAGCAACCCAGGCTCA
>CAJNIZ010003245.1:0-24085 GCA_905231905.1 Symbiodinium pilosum | reverse complement strand
TGGATAATCATTATAATATGGCTATGTATAGCCCCTAATAGGACCCCTAATATAGACTGTTACTGGGGGGGGCAGTATCCAACTTAAACCCTAAACCGCAAAACCCTGGTCGCCACAAGAATACTAGGTCCCAGACACGGGTCCTGCCTGTGGGGAGAGCTATGGGTCGGTTAAGGGTTTCGGGTTTAAGGTTTAAGGCTAAGGTTTAGGCTTTAGGATTTGAGGTTAGGCTTGGGGGTTTTAGGTTTAGGATTGAGAGTGTAGGGTTTGAAGTTTAGGGTTTAGCGCTTAGGCCTCAGGGCTTAAAGTTCAGCTTTAGAGTTTAGCATTTTGGAATTCTAGGGCTTAGGGCTCAAAGTTTAGCGTTCAGGATTTATGGTTCAAAGTTTAGGGTCAGAGAAAGTTTAGGGAGACTCGGACTACCAGAGCCTGAAGAATACAGTCGGTGGTGTAGGGGCTACATGAAGTTTGGGCTTCTGGTTCCAAACCCTAAACCTTAAACCCTGAACCCCTAAACCCTAGGGTTTAGGGTCTAGGTTTTGGGGTCTGGGGTTTGCAGAACAGGGTTTCAGGGCATGACGAACTGAACTTGTACACAAGAACTGGATGAGGGCTAGAGTTGGTAATAACTAAGGGCTATACATCCGCCAGCCGGTACATGATGAGAGTACTTTGAGGATCAGGGGGACTAAGTGAGTAGGTCAATATCCCCTATACCCCATATAGTACCCTGGTTCTGCCCGTTATTGAACCACTTACTAAGTCCCCCTGACCCTCCAAGTATAAGGTGGCATGTTCCCATGGTTTTTTGTTCTGCAACGTCCTGGCGCAAATCCCTGAGGTGGATGGAAGAAATTGTTGCCTCACCTATCCCCAGTACCCCAAGGCTCCTGGGACTATTTGGGTTTAGTCTGTAGGGTTTTGGGTTTAGGGCGTAGTGTTTGCCCTAAGGCTCCTAGGACTATTTGTGGCCTTCTGGGGGAAGTTTTGGGCTTGGGGGGCTGAGGTTTAGGATCCAATTATGAGGGTCCAAGAGCCTCAGGGTATACTGTAACCCCGGAAATGTGCAGTATATAAGATGGAATGAGGCCCTAAATCCAAAACTTCAAACCCTTTACCCCCAACCTTCGATCCTAGACCCTACCCGTGACTCTACTTACCTACAGCTCGGCAGTAATTACCCACTGGTTAGTAGCTATCACCCTTCAAACTGTAGGGAATTTACAGGTCAACCCTCCATCCTAAACTCTCCTAACCTTACAGGCATGGTATGTAGGGGAATGGGTTTAGGGCTTAGGGTTAGGTAGGAGGATTACCTAGAGAAACCATTGTACCTACAAAGCGCGGCATTGCACCTCATATTCTAGCATCTTTATCTTTTTCTAGGGGTATACGTTACTCTAGGTAAGCTTACTCTATGGCCCCCCTAAACCCTAAACCCTAAACTCCAAACAAGCTAATGTAGATAGTTCTTTACCGACTTGGGGCCCGGGCTTTATGAGGTTAGAGCCTGAACCCTGAACCATGATATTGGTTCTGGCTTTTTTCTCCCCAAAACCCTGAACCCCAATCACTACAACCTTGTGCCGAAGTGCCCTGGACCGAGGGCTTAGGGTTTAGAAAATGTATACCTACCCATCCCCAAACGAAAATGCAAGCCAAAAAGTGGCCCTACAAAGACTACCCGGCATTTTTTGAAATGTGGGCTTTCATGTTGGTTTTTGGGGACTGTATCCACACTTGACTCTGAACTGTCAGCTGCAAACACTAATCCCAAAGCGGCGCATTTCCTACAAACCCGAAACCCGAAAATCTGGACCCTGAAGCCTCCACCGGAACCCAATTTTATGAGCGCCAACTCCCTAGCATAAGTATTCCCACTGTGGAATACTACCAGAGGGTATGCAGTCAGGGCCCACGTTTAGCAGTGGAATGAGTTTCTCAAAAGAAAGGAGCAGTCTACAGGCTTCTCACATAAATTGTAGAAATATATATATATATAATATAGGCATGCATATAACGCTATATATATATATATATGTATATGTGTGTATAGCGTTGTGTGTATACATATATGTATATATGAGGACTAACACTTATATGCACATAGCGTAGGCATACTTATACATACATCTACATATATGTATATATATATATATACACATACCATTTTGCATGGGAAGCCGTAGTCTTGAACATGATTCATCCTTTAGTATCATGCACTCCTGGGCTGGAAACATTAGGGGTGGGGGCTTTATTCTGGGGAGGTGATTGACAAGAAAGAAAGCCCCCTTGGTTACCAAGTTACCATGGCCTCCTTGTTGGGCAAAGGTGCGCCGGAGAAAAGGGACCTTGGAACGATTCCAGGCATTCGGGCGTAGGGCTTTAGGGCTTGAGGTCCTGAATTCCTAAATACTAAATAGGCTTTAGGGTTTAGGGAACCCCCGAAACCCAAAATCCTGGGCCCTAATTCGTAAACCCATAAACCCTAAGCCCTAAATCCTAAACCCCCTAAACCCTCAAACCTGAGCCCCAAACCAAGGTTCTGAGTTCCAGTTAAGGGCCTAGGGCTAGTGGCTCAGGTTGAAAGTTTAAGGCCCAGGGTTTCATGGCCATTGCCATATACCGTTTGGGGTTTAGGGTTTAGGGTCCTTCATAAACCGCCCTGGCCATCATCCTTCTTACAGTGACTACCTCCTAAGCCCTAAACCCTAGACCCTAAACCCTAGAGCCCTAAACCCTAAACCCTAGGGATCTCAGAGGTATGTGGGAATGTTACAAGTCGGAGCTTCGGGTCTCTGGTAAAGATCACGTCGGAGCTATTAGTCTAAACTCCTCGTCTCCCCCTTTATAACCCTAAACCCTAAACCCTAAAAACTGTTGGTGTCTTTACCTTCTGTTAAGGGTTCTTAGACTACCTAAACCCCAAAAAGTATGTAAAATAATAGCCCTAAGCCCATAATACTAGCCATAAAGGCCATTATTTTACATACTGTACTTTTGGGGTCCAGGCATAATACTTCCGTAAATAATCCCCTATATAACCCCCCTAAGCCCTGAACCCGAACCCCAAAATAACCCCCTTTGAGGAGTTTAGACAATAGCTCGCGTAGGGTTCATGTTCAGGAGCTCTCAGATTGTGAGTGGGAACTGCTCGTACCCGCTGGGACGTCAAGACAACTGCTACAACTGTTCAGTGATTTGGGAAGAAAAAATTGAGGTTTAGGGCTTAGGGTCTAGAATTTAGGGATTAGGGTTTAGGGTCTGGGACCGGAAATAATGAGTGTAAGACTGGTCGCGCAGTCAGGGAGTTGAATGCCATCAGACCTGAACTCTGTGTTTCGGGTTTAGGGCTGGGGGTTGAAATTCAGGGTTTAGTGTTTAGGGTTTAAGCTTAGGGTTTACGTTTAAGTTCAGGGCTTAGGGCTTAGGGTTCAAAAGCTTAGGGTTCAGGGTGTAGGTGTTGGGGTCGTAAATCCTAAGCCCAAGCTGTGCCTATGACATCAAATCATTAGGTGCAAAGACCTTGGAAAGGAGTATAGGCCTTCCTCTAAGTAAGCTCTAAACTCCACATATTCCCACAAACCCCTAAATATTCCCATGCTGCCTTACCCTAAACCCTTGCTATACATCTCTCAAAAAAAGGGTACACTGGTTCCTGTAAGTAAAGCCTTGGACCAGATTTTTGGATTCCGCAGCCCTCCCCCCATGCAATCCCTGTAAGTTCCCTTTTGGTTTTAGGGTTTAGGGCTTAGGGTCCTAACCCTAAACCCCATACCTTTCATCATGAACTAATGTAATGATAGCTGGCCTCATCATCCTTAAGTAACCTTGGGTCCCCACACCCTACACCCTCAATCCTCATTGCCAAAACCTATACCCGAAACCCTGAACCCTTGGCCCCTAAAGCCTACATCCAAAACCCTCAATCCTAAACCCTGATACCTAAACCCTAAATCCTTAACCCCCAAATCCTAAATCCTAGACCCTGAACCCTAAACCTTGAAACCTACCCTAAGCCCCAAATCCTAAGCCCTATAGTCCCCCTTAACTAGATAGAAAAGGGCTGTGGGTATACCATAATAAGATCCCCATGTACGCCATGTTCTATCTACTTAAGGAGGACTATAAACCCTAAACCCTGGATCCTAAACCCTTTTTGACTCCTAAACCCTAAGCCCTAATCCCTAAACCCAAAAACCCTACACTCTAGACCCTTAATGCCTAAACCCTAAAACCCTAATCCCTAAAACCCTACACCCTAAACCCTAAACCCTGAACCCTAAACCCGAAACCCCAAATCCTAACCCCTCAACCTGCAGACTTCTGCCTTTGAAGCGCGCTCTTCCCGGTCTCCAAAAGTGAGGCTCCGGCGGAACCCACAGACCCTGCTACCCAGTTCAGCAACGGTTGAGGATGTGGGGGTTAGGATTTAGGGGTTTAGGGGTTTAGGGGCTTAGAGGTTTAGGGATTTGGGGTTTCAGGGTTTAGATCTGAGGGTTACGGCTGAGGATTTAGGGCTTAGGGTTTGCGGTTTACTTGAAGCCTGTCATGCAGTCCCTTTTTAGGTTTGGTCTGTCCTTTTTCGTCAGTTACGACCCGCATAAAGGTACAACATTGTGGAGAGCCTATTCAGGATTGAGCGTAACTCTGAAATCCAAGACCCCGTAAACAACAACTGAGTGCTAACACTTTAAAAGCTACAAAGATCCCAAAATTCAGCAAGGGAAACAGAAACACATCTCAAATTGCCACCAACCCTAAACCCTAAACCCAAACCTAAACCCTGAAATTCGGCAATCTGCACCTTTGCTCCGACCTACATGAAGTCTTAGGGTTTAGGGTTTGAGGGTTTAGGTTTTAGCGTGTAGGGTAACAGAAACAGCAGGACCCTAAGTGGCTTACACCTTTGGAACTGTGGTGTCCTAGTACAGCATGGTCATGCAAGACTTTCATATGAGCTATAGTCTGAACTCCTAGCATCCCCCGATAATAGTACCCTATTAAATCTCCATAGAATCCCTTTCAAGGAATTGAGACCCAAAAACCTACACCCTATATACCCCCCTTTAAGGCTCATATCAACCGTACCTACAACCCCCTAAACCCTAATTCCCAAACCCTAAGCCCTAAACACTAAACCCCAAACCCTGAAACCCTAACCCACAAACCCTAAGCCCTAAGCTCTAAACCCTAAAACCCTAGGCCATAAACCCTAAAACCCTAAACCCCAAACCGTAAAACCCTAAACCCTAAAACCCTAAACTCTAAACCCTGTAGGAAGGCTGCCCTCTCAAACGTCGCATTCCTGGGTATCATGAAGGCCTTGGGCCATCTATGCACGCTCGTGGCTACCGTCTACTTTCGCGGACTTGGACTTAGGGTTGAGGGTTTAAGGTTTAGGGTTTAGGGCTTAAGGTTTAGGGTTTAGGATTTAAGGTTTAGGGTTTAGGATTTAAGGTCTAGGGTTTAGGATTTAAGGTTTAGGGTTTCCTGACTCTACCCGGGAGGTCTTCCTAAAAACTGATTTGAGCCGTTAATCTGAACCAAAAAAGAACCCTAAACCCCAAATTCTAACCCTAAGCCCCAAAGCCTAAACCCTAAACCCTAAATTTGAAGCAAAAGAGCCCTAAACCCCAAGTATGAACCTAAGCCCCGAAGCCTAAACCCTACTCCCCACACCCTCAGCTGTGGTTGGGCAGGGGTTCAGGAGGTTCTGCCCCTTGAGTTGAGGATCGAAGGGATAGGGTTTAGGGTTTAGGATCATAGGGGTTTAGGGGTGGGGGCTTTGCGGTTCGGAGTTTAGAAGCTTAGGATTTAGAAGCTTAGGGTTCAGGAGCTTAGGGTTTAGGAGTTTAGGGGGCTGAGGGCTTAAGAGTTTAGGGTTTAGGGGCTGAGGGCTGAGGGGTTTGGGGGTTTGGAATATAAACTCTGTAAGGACCCCCCCCAGTAATGGTGGTAAAATAGGAATGTGCAGAGACCTGGTAGTTTCCCAATAAAGGGTACCTCAATATAGACCCCAACAAACTATAATCCTTATTGTCGGTACCCCCCCAGAAATGTACCCCTAATTTTGGCAAACCCCTTCAGATGGTCTAGGGTTAGAGGCGAATTGAAACAAATGAGGTCCTTGGTACAAATCCCAAAGTTCCCTGGTGGCACTAGAACTATACAAGGATCATGGAGCCCCCATGTCGCGTATTATTCAGGCTTCTGCAATAGATTCTGGATTCTGGGGGTCATTGGCTTGAAATTGGCAAAGAAGCTTTGAAGGCTCGGGATCCAATCCTTTAGGGTTCAGGGCTGGAGATCAAACACCTAACCCTAAACCCTAAACCCTAAACCCTAAACCTCAAACCGTAGAGACCTTCGTCCATAAAAGCATTGGCTGCTCCCGGCGACTGTGCAGGCTTCAGCTGTTGGGTTCTTGCTCTGCGTCCTAAAGAAACTAGGGGCTATGGGGTTTAGGGTTTAGGGTTTAGGGTATGGTTAGGGCTTAGAGTTTTTTCTGAAGAAATAAGGTTCTGTGCGGCTGAACCGGGATCCTGAACCCTATGCAACTCGAGAACATCAGGGCTCAAGGATTTCAAGGCTCAGCGGGCTCAGGCACTAGGATGTAAGTCAGGGGTTAGGGTTTGGGGTTATGAGTTATAAGTCCCCTACTGATACACCCATTAAAAAAACTTACGCAAGAAGTCCCCTGAGCCTTCAACCTAAACCCTAAACCCTAAATCCTAAACCCTAAACCCTGAGCCTTAGAGTAGACCCCAAAGCATATCAACCCGAATTACAGAACCTGAGCTCACTTACTACAACTTAGGACTTACCTGGACCCCAAAAGTATGTAAAATAATGGCCTTTATGCCTATTATTGTGATTATTATGGGTTTAGGCCTATTATTTTACATACTTTTGGGGTTTAGGTAGGACTATTCTCTTAGTGGGGGGGGTTTCCCAAAATTAGGGGTACCTTTTTGGGGCTCCTTATAAGAAGGACGACGGTATATTGGGTCTATGTTGGGGTCCCCCTATTTAAGGAAACTACCTATGAACTACCATCCAGGCTGAGGTCGGGTGGGGTCGTTGCAGTTTTACCCCCCCCCAAAGCCTAAACCTTGAGGGAAGGTTGAAGGCAAGCCCAAACAGGAAGCCCGGTCATCAGGGTATGCCCATGGCTGGGCCAGGTCAAGGGGACTTAGTATGCCGACAGGGTCTACGGTAGGGTTGAAGGTTTAGGGTTAGATGGCATCATGACATACCTAGTAAGGGCTTTAACTTTCCCTAAGCCCTAAACTGGCCTTTGGTGAGATGGACAAGAATTGGAAACTACTATAATGAGTTATGTAGGGATTACTCTAAGGATCCATTCCTTCATTTCTAGCTAACCAGAGGCCAGTAAACGCTGGACAGTCGTAGACCCTCTCTAAACCTTAAACCCTAAACCCCAATCTCTACACCCTAAACCCTAAACCCTAAACCCCAAACTCTAAACGCTAAAGTCAACTACCAAGGCTTGCTAAGTCCCCTCTTGACCCGAAAGCAGAGACTTTTCTCGAGGAGGACTGCCTGACTTCTGAGAATCTAGGTCTAGGTCTTCTTAGGGTTCGGGGTTTAGGGTTTGGGGTTTAGGGTTTGGGGTTAGGGTTTTGGGGTTTAGGGTTTGGGGTCTAGGGATTAAGGGTTTAGGGGTTGAAGGTTCAGGGTTTCGGGTTCGGGGTTGAAGGTAGGGTCTACTTAGACAGTGGATGTCCTACCTTTTTGGGATATAGGATATGAGCGACAGTCAAGACTTCCTACATAACTTAATAGGGTATTTAAAGGGTCTAGGGTTGAGGGCCTACACAGTCTAAATCCCATGCTATATTAGGGACGGTTCTAACCTACAGGGGGGGCCCTTTATGTCCTCAGTTAAGGCTACCAATGACAGTTGCTCATCTCAATATGTAGGACAGAACCCAAGAAGGAAGGACATCTAATGTCCAGGTAGGGCGAAGGGATGACGGGGGACTAGGTAGGGTTTTGGGTTTAGGGCTTAGGGTTTACGGTACCAGTATGGAACGACACAGTTTAGGGTTTAGGCGGGTACAGAATAATGACAAGGTGGAGCCCTCTGCGAAATCTGCGCTGTTTTGGGAAATTCCGAAGGAGTAAAGACCAAGCAATACCAGTGGGGATTCAAGGATCATACCCATAGCCTTATAGAATTATAAGCACTAGACCCGAAAAACTCTAAACCCTATATCCCCAACTCTAAGTGCTAAATCGCGGTGATGTCTTAGGCGAAGGGCACCTTGGCAAGAATAGAATGGGCTTAAGGCTTTGGGGTTTAGAGTTGGGCATTTAGGGTTTCAGGGTTCTAGGGCTTAGGGTTTAGGGTTTTACGGTTTCGAGGTTGGGGTTTAGGATGGTTTAGGGTTTCAGGCGTCTATGGTTTAGCTGCGTTTTCTACAGCCCTTACTACAAGGAACAACAAGTCAAAAAATGCCAACGAGATCGTGCGCACTCCCTACTTTCCTCAATCCATGCTCTGCATGCCATGTCATACCTAGACATCGCAAATATCGATAGCAATCCCCCCTAGACCCGTCGCTTTGGTGTCAAAAGCCCCTAAACCCTCAACCCTAAACCCTGAAACCTAAACCCTAAACCCTAAACCCTCAGCCCTAAAGGGCTTCGGGCATTCTAAGCCCTGAACAGGAGAATCTGCTAAAAAGTACGACCCTTTCTCAGGCTGCCATTCCAGTCCTGCAGCTGATGCGAAAGCATCGCTGCTTTCATGGCCTTTTCAGCGGAGTTTCATTTAGCAGAACTCAACCAGTTTCAGGGTTTAGGGCTAAGGGTTGCGGGTTTAGGGTTTAGGGTTGCGGGTTTAGGCGTTAGGGTTTGAAGGGTTTCAGGGATTAAGGGTTTATCGGGTTTGGGGCTTGTAGGTGTAGGGTTTAAGAATGAATGTCCTAAACTTTTGAGGCCCAAAGCCAAGCACCTTTGTGGTCCTTTGTGTGAAGCCACTGCGCCATGGGCCACGTCACAGGTTCCTCTGAAAATTGGCCGTAAAATGGCCATGTGCATGGCGCATTCCTTTCAGAAGCGTCGCTGCGCATGCGTCACTAAATCTGCAAAACTTACTGCGAAGGAGGTGACTTTACAATGGAACCGGTCTCAAGAACATAAACATAGTACTCGTAATGTTCCAAGTACCGAATAGCTAAATACCTGGCATTTGGGCAGTTGCAATTGTCATACACGTTTTTGGCAAATATATTAACATGAACGCTGAGTACTTGTACCCTGAAGGTTCCGTAAAGTAACCTGGCCATGAACGGAATGATATTGGTGCTTTCAAGCTTCCCTGGATTTAGGGTTTAACCCTAAACCCTAAACCCTAAACTTATAATGGATTTAGGGTTTATCCGTTTGCAAACGCGGCTTCCATCTCTAAACCCTTTGTCCACCTGACTCTTCCTTAACGCCATCTGCTTATACGTCAGGACCTCGGTGACTTTCCGTTAGCGCCTCAGTCTGCCCCAAACAAGGGCCCAAGTACCCAATAATTAGATGTAATCCAGGGTTTAGGTCTAGTATATGCTAGTTTCCCTAAATAGGGGGACCCCAAGACAGACTCCAAAATACTATAATCCTTATTATGGGGACCCCCAAAAAGGTAACCCTAACTTTCGGAAACTACCATATGGTTTTGGGTAAGTATATGAACTATAATCTGAACGCCTAGTATCCCCGTCAATAACCGCTATAGTGGTCCCCTATGTAATCCCCCTTTAAGGAGTTGAGACCCTAACTGTAAACCCTAACCCCTATAATAGTCCCCTATAGAACCCCCCTTTAAGGATTTTAGACTTTAGACAATAGCTCATATGAGTTTTAGGTACTCGGACCCTTAGGGGTTGGGTGTAAAAACTATCCGATTTCGCAAGGTGTAGAAGCGAACTACTTTGTGGGAATCCTGGGCTTATTACCTGGGCTTATTAGGGGTTTTAAGTGTTTTTTGTTTTTGTTTTTAAGGCTTTAGGGTTTAGGGTTCAAGGTTGAGGGTTCAGGGTTTACCCTAAACCCTAAACCGTTTAAGGCCTACTTTGTGGGAACTTGGGTAACTATGGGCTTGGAAACCTGCCTCAGCACGGCTACAATGGGGCTAGACTGGGATTATTAACGAAGTGGAAACAAACCCTAAACCCTACACTCCCGGAAACTAGCATGGAAACCCAAAAGTGTGCCTATAAGGACTACAGTCCCTCAAAAAGGTGGCTATTTGGGTTTCCATGTTGGTGTGGGGGAGTGTCTACCCTAAACCGTCTACCCTATACCTGCTACCCAACTGCGGGGTTCCTTCAGAGCATGCTGACGCCTCACATAGGCCTTCCATGCCGGGATCAGAGTTTAGGGATTAGCCTAGAAATTATAGAGAGTCTGATGGGAATCGTTCTCAGGGGACTACATGGGCTATAGTCTAACTCTAAATTCGCCATTTATAACCCTATAATACTCCCCTATATAATGCCCTATATACCCCCCGTTTTAGGAGTTTAGACCATAAACCCTCAACCCTAAAGCCTAAACCCTAAATAGTAATTTCCATGTTCCTTTCCATTATCCCTATATAACCCCCTTCACAGAGAAGAGGCTATAGTTTAGAGTTTAGGAGGACCCTGGTTTAATAGGAATATAAGAGGACCCGAATACAATCCTTATTGTCCCTTACAGTCACTATTACAGGGTGGGGGGTCCACCTAACCCAGACCCTAAATACTTTACAGTAGCTTCCATTTCCTTTTCCATTATTACTAAGTCCCCCATAAGACCCTCCGAGTATAGTACATTTGGAAACTACCCCACCTGTAAGCTGCCCACCTTGAAGGGGGTTTCAATAATGAGGCCGCCTTTGGGATTAGGTTTTAGTGTATCTAAAACACACTATGTGTTAGGATTTAGGGTTTAGGGTCTAGGTAGGGGTTTAGGGTTTAGGGTTTAGGGTTTGGGGTTTAGGGGTTAGGGTTTAGGGGTTGGGGGGTTTAGGGTTTAGGGGGGTGAGCTTGTTAAAAAGTCTGTCTGGTTATAGCCTAGAAGAGGCACCATGTACGCCGGCACCTCGTTTTTAAAGGGAGAAAACTGCCCTATCTCAAGAATCACCAAAAGCCATTAGCCTAATCTTGCTTGACAATGCATATGCCATCCATGATTCACGCATACAGTTGCCATCAAGCAAAGCCACAGGTCATGCCACCCCTCCTAGTAGCAAGAATAACAAGAACAGCAATAACAAGAACAAGAATAAGAAAACAGCACCAATGGTAATAATGATGGTAATAACAACAATAAAACCCCAAACCTTAGAGCCTAATCTCGAAACACGTCACCCCCTACCCTAAACCCTAAACCCTGAACTCTAAACCCTAACCCTAAACCCTACACCCTACACCCTAAACCCTGAAACAAGTCACCCCCTTCCTAGCCCCAGAAGGAGCAAAGCAATTCTTGGAGCCGTATAACGGCTGACAGATGCCATGGCTGACTGCGTGACTTGCCAGAGGGTTTAGGGTTTCGGGTTCCAGGGTTTAAGGTTTAGGGGTTAGGGGTTTAGGGTTTAGGGTAAGAGTTTAGGGTTTGGGGTTCCAGGGTTTAGGGTTTCGCCCTAAACCTAAACCCAAAGCCTTGGAATCCTCAACAGTTTAGGGTGAAGACTACTTACATGCCCCATGGAAAGCCCTACATGCCCCATTCGGTAGGGTCTGGACCAGGACCAGGGTTCCAGACCGTCCTTAGAATGAGAGCTTTGCTCTGGGGGTTTAGGGCTAAGCGCTTACCAATATCTAACTAGCTAACCAACCAAGTAACCCTAGAAGCCTAGTAGGTCCTTGGGATACAGATAGTATAAAATTATATAGGAACTTAAGGACAGGAACCCAATATATAGGTAACTGGGCTTCTAGGATAAGTAACTAACTAATGAATCAACTATTAGGTAATAGTAGTGCTAATCATGCAGGCTTCCAGATTTAGCTCAAGGCTTTAGGCATTGGGCTTCACGGACGGCTTGCCCGCCAACTCACATGTACATAATCTGCAAGGTGCCCTACCTGAAGGTTTTCGAGGAAACTATAGATGCTGTCCCATTTGTCCCCGATCAAGGGGCTCAGGGGTTTTAAAGTCTGTCAGAAATTTTTGTAAGTTATACATATACGTATATACTATATACTATAATACAAACCTCCACGCTTTAGATCTCCTCTGTGTCATATTGAGCCACCGACAACTTGAGCTTTTTATGAGCAGCCAAGGTCCTTTTGAAGCGGATCGTTCTTGGGTCTCTACATTCATTGGGGCAGGGTACTTTCCCTTCGGCTCCAACTACCATTTCCCAAGTTCCGAGTACTTATTGAGAAAGAGGGACCATAAACCTCTGTGTCCCAATATAATCCTATATATGTATATATATATATGTATATCCCGATGGTCCCTTCAAAGCGACCTTGGACTCTTAGCACAGCAATGTTTAGGTTCAGCTCAGCATATACATATGTACACACGCGTATGTGTATGTATATATATATATATATTTATATGTATAAACCTGTACATATATATATATATTTACATATATCTTATGTGTCCGTATAAAACCCCTATGTAGCTAGACCCGAAAAGTAGGGAACCTAATGGCCCAAAAGCACCCGCAACAGCCGAAAACACACTATTATCCATACTCCGGGGTCTCGGTACTTTTCGTAGGTTCAGTACTGAACAGCAGCAAGTCGCAGCGCAGGGCCCAACCTTGTGTGCAAACACCAGTCGCACAGCTCGTACCAAACCTCCAAAATTGCCAACCATAAGCCCTAAACCCTAAAACCTAAACCTAAGGTTACGGACGCTAAGCCATCCCAAATCTGCGGTTTAGGGCCCGAGTTCCCCCGTAAAAATGCTCATCTCTTGCACTGCCGTGCTTTTTTTCTGGCACCCCTATCTTCAGAGTCTGCCGTCTGCAGGAATGCTCTTTAGAGTCCCCTATAGGTTTCAGGGTGTAGAGCTTAGGGGTTCAGACTTAACGATCCAAGTACCCGAATGATAGTACCTGATGCCTGAAATATTCTAATCTGAATGGTTTTGGGCACTTAAAATTCTATTAGCTGTGTACTTTTACCTTCAACCCTATACCGCTTGTTGGGAGCATGCGTGAGCTGAACTCTAAACCCTGAAGTCGCCATGTAAGAAGCCCTCCTACTTGACTTGCGGCTTCTTAGTAGGGAACAAGGGAATATAGTATAGGGTCTAGGGTTAGGGTTTAGGCCTCAGGGCATATAGTATAGGGTCGTTTTAGGCTCAGGGCAGGGAATATATCATATCAGCCATTGTCTAGACTCCTAGCATCCCCCTTAATAGGCCCTATAGTAATCCCCTATATAAGCCCCTATATAACCCCCCTCTAAGGAATTTAGACTATACATAACTCATTTGGATCACCTAAACCCTAAACCAAACCATAAACCCCAAACCCCACAACCCAAATATAGCTCATATAGGGCTTCTATGGGGATCATATTCCCTTATTCCCTAGTAAAAACTAGCAAGTTGAAGGTCCAGGGCAACTAGAACCGATTGACTAACGGTCCTTACAGCAATTTAAATCCTAAAACTGGTTTAGGGGTTAGGGTTACGTTTGCCCTGTATGTATATGCTCCCGGTACAAGTACAATTACTAAGTAGGCTGGAAGTACCCTGGACCTTGAAACCTAATCACCAAACCCTAGACACTAATCCCAACAGTCTACAACATAAAGGTTTGGCAAATTTCCGCAAATAATAAGGGCGCTGCAATATAGATGTCAAAATATATTCCGTATTATAGGGACCCCCAAAAGGGTACCACCAAATTCGGGAAGCTCTTTGGGGGTCCCCATAATAAGGATTATAATGGATTGGGGTCTATACTGGGGTTCCCCTATTTTGGGAAACTACCATATGTGGGATAAAGCCTTTGAAAAAACACATCGTTTCTGGGTTTTGTGCCATTCTTGTACTTACTTTCGAGGTCCAGGTGAACATGAACATGATTAACGTCTCGAAATAGATCTTTTGGAGGCTTCGGATTTGTTTCTAAGCGAAGACAGCCAGACAAAGACAATGCCAAGCTGCTTTCTTCCGGAATTGCTGTAGCTTTGACGGTACTTGGACATTATAAGCCCTGAGCCCTGCATGTAGGGTTTAAGGTTAGGGCTTCGAGTTCCAGGGTACTTGCCTTGTATTTCTTGCATTTGGAATCCACTCATACACCCCATAATGACTGCTACTCTCAATGCAGCTGGGCTTTAAGTACAATAGCTGGGTATAGTCCCCTTAAGTAGATAGAATATGGCTTCGGGTATCTTATAACAAGATCACCATATACTCCATATTCTATCTACTTAAGGGGGACTATATACAGCTTGAAACTACCCTGGACCACCCAGTGAAGGCTCTGAGTATCTCATGGGGCTACGAAGCGCCTCTCCACACCGTAGGCAATAAGGGCAACCCCAAAGGGGTTCCAGGCCCCAAATACAATCATCGGAATGGTTCTGAATGGTTTTTGGTAGCTAAAGCTAGACCCTGATATTTGGGTACCCGGACCCTGAGAGAAAATCAACATGTTCATGTTATATTTCATGGGTTCCAGTCTACGCAAAGCCCCCGGCTTCACCCTACACCCTAAACCCCTAAGCCCTAAACCCTACACCACTAAACCCTAAACCCCTAAACCCCAAACCCCTAAACCCTGAACCCTAAGACCCTTAACCCTAGACCCTGAACCTAGATGAAACGTGCATGGCTTGCCTGGCCTTGGACACGTCTCATACAGTTTAGGGTTTTGGGTTTGCGGCTGAGGGACGCTACTGCCATCCAGAAGTACAAGTATAAGGGACGATACGGGCGGTTGCTCAAATCATGACCGCTTTTGGGAGCACCCTATATGAGCCATAGTGTACTCCTAGAATCCCCCTCAATATCCCCTATAGTAGTCCAATATATGATCCCCTGTATAACTTCTTTTAAGGAGCTTATACTATAGCTCATCCTTTGATACGGGCCGTATTCTACTTGGAATACTTGGAACCCTCAAGACCCTAATTTTTGTCAACCCCCTACACGTCATGTGATTTTTTGATCTTGGGATGAGACTTCGGATTCTGTAAGTGATGTTACGGTCCTTGCTTCTTGGTATTTAGGGCTTAGGACCTAGGGTGGACAACCACCTAACGGGTCTAGACATAGTAAACATTAAATCCGACAGCAAATTCAATGAATCATGCAGATGCTGCTTCTTGATACTGAAAATGCCTCCACCATCTTAGCGCATGAGAATACCGTGGTTCCCAAGTCATCAAGTGAAGCTCAGGCTGGAAGTTCAATAAATAGGTTCACCACTCTAAACCCTAAACACCAAACCCAACAGATATGTAGCAGATCGTACAGTCCTCCGGTTCTGATAACTTCACTTGAGTTCCTTCAACCCCCAGAGAAGCCCATTGAATTGGTTTTTGGTTTAGGGTTTAATTATCCACTTCCCTGTGCAGTTGATTCTCCGCTATGGTAGCTTAGACCCTGCGCCCCAGTTTCCTACCTAGTCAGAGAGTTGCCGTTTACAGAATTACTAAGTGCAGCTCGACCTTCGCAAGTGGGAGCTTCCAAAAAAAGGCAGGGGGGTCAAAGCTCAGAGGGTTCAGATCTTAGGGTTCAAATGTCTAGGGTGTAGGGTTTAGGCTTGCGTGGGAGACGCTGTAGGGAACATAGAGGCATAACAGGGAATATTATGGGGTTTACGACTCTATAGAGCTCATCTAGACTATACATGTATCCCAAGTGAAGAGGTTCGTTATTTGATATTTTGGTATCTTTACATGTTTAGAGTTTAGGGCTGAAGGCTTGGAGTTTGATTAAGGTTGAGGATTTCAGGATGAAGGCTGGGCTCCTGGTTCCGTAGAGCCCAGAGACCAGTCGAGCCCGTTTGGAACCTCCCACATGCTCCGCCGCCACATGACGCTTCTCCAACGTCATACTTAGCTGCAATGCAGTGCCCCTTGCAGTCAAGTTGACATACTTTAGGGTTGAGAGGTCTACCTGGAGTGGCCTAGATCTTTTTGAATATTGTAAAGATTCCAAGCTATTAGGCACGAAGCCCTTTTTGTTGGGCACCTTGGTTATTCTAACCCTAAGCCCGAAACCTTCCTAATCCCCTACATACCATCTCCAACCACCCCTGCATAAACCGAGAATGCATTTTGTTTGTTGTTTGCTTTGTCATGTGCATCTCCACTATCGGGGACCGGGGGGTAATATTATCCCTAAACTTTTTTGGGTAGTTTCCATGTTCTTTTCCATTACCCTACCTATACATCCCAATCTACCCATTTGGGGTAATACAACCTAAAACTTAAACGTAAACCCCAACCCCTGAACCCTATAACTGCCTATAACCCTATATAACCGCGGTAGGGCTAGATTTTGGCTCCCGTATTAAGGGTTTAGGGTCTTATCTTAGGAACATCTGTTGCCGTGAGCGGAAGTGTTAACATGAAGAAGAAAGCAACTCCCACATGACCGACCACTATTTAGCCCAGCTTTCAGTGCATTTTCCAATGGGCTCCCCATTCCTGGAACCCTAAACCCTGAATCCTAAGCTCTAAGCCCTGAATCTTAAACTAAACCCTAAGTCCTAAATCCTACATCATGAACCTAAAATCCTAAACCCCAAATGCATTGAGTTTCGTTCTTACCTTCAAGGCTTTTGGGAGGGCTGGTGGCCCCCGCTGAAAAAAAACCGCTCACAGGCCTTGAAGTAAATCCCCATATACCCTAAATAGCTTACCCAGAGGGTCCATGTACCCAATAATTAGGTACTTGGGTTTTGGGCAATAGTAATTTTAGTACAGGTTTTGGGTAAGTACATAACTATTTGGTACTTGGACCCTTAGGGTTATAGGAGTTCATAGGGAATCCATAAGGAACATACAGGGTAATATATCCTTAACAAATGCAAGGGTTTAGGGTTTAGGGGTTTAGGGTTTAGGGTCAATATCTTACGTAGTATCCCCCTCGCTAACCCCTACAATACTCTCCTTTGCAATCCCCTGTATAACCCTTTTACGAAGAGTTTAGACTATAGCTCGTATGGGCCATGGGCCATATACACTCAGCATTGTAGGGATACTACAGGGACATGATTTCAGGGAGACTGTAAGGATACTACGTGGCACTTAGGACCCCTACTAAGGGTTAACCATTAATTACATATAATAGGAATATAAGGGAATCCCAAAGGGTTAAGGGTCTAAGGAAGTCCCAAGGAGACTATAGGGATGTGTTGGATTCAGAGTTTCCAAATATTAGGTCTTTCCTGGGGTTGCCAGAATAAGCTCATAGATTGGGGTATGCAAAGGGGCCCCGTTTAATGGAAACGCTCCCATATCCCCTCTAGTGCCCCTAATAACCCGACACAGCATGCGTAGTCAACGTGCAGAAATCCTGAAAGTGAAGGGTCTGAGGAACCCTAAACCCTTAAACCCTAAACCCTAAACCCCTGAACACCGTAAATCTGAAACCAATTATGGCTGCAAGGGCTTCACAGCTCCTTACTAAAGAGGCGCTCTGGCACCGTGCCACCGCTGCACAGGCTCAAAAAGCTACACGCAACAACCTGTGTCGCAAACCTCCGGTGGGTTCTGGGCTCTTCTTCAGTGCAGCTTTGGGGTTTAAGGGTTTTGGGGCTTAGGGTACCATTCTAGTCCCCCTTATGTAGATCGAATATGGGGTATATGGGGATCTTACTATAGCATACCCAAAGCCATATTCTATCTCCTTAAGGGGGACTACAACGTGTGACTTTGAGTCTCTCATATGTGCGCAGTGTTGATGAATAAAATTGCCTAATCAGAAATCTAAGGATTAGGGTCACGGCCCAGCTATGAGGGCTGGCCGCCTGAGATTTTACCATCAGTTTCGGATTAGGGCCAGGGTCTAGATGGGCGTTGAAGAGTTCGTCTTAGTACTCAAATATTTTTAAAAAATGCCTAAGATGAAGTGGGTACCTAAACCCCAAAAGTATGTAAAATAATAGCCCTAAGCCCATAATAATAGCCATAAAGACCTTTATTTTACATACTTTTGGGGTCCAGGTAGGGGTAAAGCCTCTGGGTGGCGTGCATAGTCTTACCCTCGGCTTTCTCGACGTCAATCAGTGAATAACTGGTGTTTTTTGAGTACACCTGAAACTAGGTGGCATTTCATTATGTGATATTTAACCTCTCAACCTTTAGTATTATAGATTCTCCGGCTCTCTGTGAAGACCTACCTAGACCCCCAAAATATGTAGAATAATTGCCCTTTGAACTGTTTTTAAAGGTCTTGGGCCATTATTTTACCTGCTTCTGGGGGTTTAAGTACGACCGACCGACCCGGGTGCGTCGTTTCTCAACATCAGAGAGCCTCTCAAACTGAAATAAAAGCAAGTTGTAGTCTTGCATAGGAGCTATAGTCTAAAGTTTAGGGTTTCGGGTTCAGGATTTAGGGAGTGTCCCCCTTGCTGTAATAAGCCCTATCATAGAGTTTAGGGTTTATAGGGCTCATGGTAGAAAAACTGTAGAAACATCTGCATGGGTTGTCTTCTTGGTTTTGAAAACTTGCCATCCCTGAACCTTCAAGTGCCCAGTAGCTCCAAACCCACATTCTCTTAGTCTAATAAGATGCCGCGGATCACAAGATGGTTGGCGAATGGCGAATGGCCTCCGGCAATGTCTGGGCAAAGGGTATGGCTCTGTTTCAAAGGGCATCTAGGCGCTAAATCAGAACCCTAGAGCCCGTACCCTTAAGTCCTAAACCAAACGCTAAACCCTAAACCCCAAACCCAAAAAAACTCTAAACCGAACGCAAGGACCACTTTTTTTCGACACCCAAAGTCTACTCGGCGGTCCTTAGGCTTTGGGCTTGAAGGTTCTACCCTAGGGATCCACATAGCCCCATTTGGGTATTACTGTGGTTGGGGAAAATCTCGCACCACCCTCTATACCCTATACCCTAAGAGCCAAGGGGCTAAGGTCCAAGCTAAGTCACAAGGAGCGATATGCCCTAAACCCTCAACCCCTGACCCTAAACCCCTAAACCATAAACCCTAAACCTACAGGCCAAATTTGTGAACTGCAGTTTGCCTGGCTGTCGACGCCCTCGCCCCGGAAGCATGAGATTGTTCCCAAGATTAGCGTCCCATCTTGGTACGCCTACATATTCAGTGCCGGAATAGAATCCATAAACAAAAAGGACACATAATTTTGAGAACAACCCGTAATTATAGAACCCGGAACCCGTTATTCAGGTAATTGGTGCTTTAGGGTTTGCTTGAATTCTCTAAGACGTTCAGCCATATGCCCTAGAGTTACATAGCCAAGTAGCCTACCATTTGGGTAATCCCTTCCCCCTAATAATACACCCACCCCCCCCCCGAATATTACGTACTGTCAATATAATGATATACAACCCTGGAAAATATGTCATATTAGGTGGGGTGGGGGGGCCTGAGCCTCCTTAGGGGTGGGGTGTTTAATATTTGGGGGAGGGGATTAACTGGGAGCCTTGGGGGAGATGAAGGCTAAACCCCAAACCCTAAAATCTAACCCTATGGTAGGACATGCTGAGGAAAGGTCGAGCCAGCTTTACGAATTCGAAAATCTGGGGCCTACCTGAACCCACAAAAGTCTGTAGAACCGCCTTCTAGGAAGTATATAGGGTTATGTAAAGGTATATAGGTTGGGATACCCCCACAAAAAGTCTAACAGAAGAATTGCCTCTTGGGCGGTTTTTAAGTGTTTGGGGCGAGTATTTTTCCTACATTTGGGGTCCAGGCAGCGCCCTTTAAATCCCTGGGCTTCGCAGCGAAGGGTTGAGGACCTAAGGCTTAAGGGTTCCGAGCTCCCTAACCTACGTTTAAAGCTCTAAACCCTGAACCCTAAACCCTAAATAGTAGTTTCCATTTTATGTTCCATTGTCCCAATGACCCAATATAACCCTAATATTACCCCAAAGTGTACCAAACCCTCAACCCAAGGTTTCTGTGACTCGGCAAGTTCAAAGGGCCTTCTAGAGCGCGCGGAAAAGTCGAACTGCATCCGCGGCAAAGCCCACACTGTTCGCCTCAGGACGTGGGTACTTACGTACTCCCGACTTGTTTCCCGTGAGTCTGTAAACACCGCACTGTCTTTTCAAGAGGGGGTCCATAGGGTTCCATGTTCGAATTGGGGAGATTTTTGACTGCGTGTGGGATGCGAGGCATAGGGCTCACGATTTATGACGTTTTAGCTTTGTAGGGTTGAGGAGTTCAGTTTGGTGCTCATGAGAAAGGATTCAGAGGTTCGTTTGGACATGGGGGACTGCAGGGTACTAAACCTAAACTGCCTAAACTCTAAATTCTAAACCCTCAACCAGGAACCTTGTTGAGGTTATTTGGGATGTCCTTGCAAAAATACGCACGGTTTGGAGTGGACCGACTAAAGTTTTGAATCCAGAGCTTCCCGGCTCATTGGGGGTTTATCGGGTTTGCAGGGGGGTGTGTATGGGTTACAAACCCTAAGGGCTCAAGTATCCTAAATCATCCCATACGTAAAATTCCAGAAATTTGGGTCGTAGTAATTCTAAAGCAGGTTTGTTGCAAGTATAGGATCCTAAACCCTAAGCCCAAAACCTAACACCCTTTATGACTGTTGAGTTCTTGGACCCTTGGAGACATGCCTTTGAATTGTATGGGTGGATGGGATCTCAATTCTAGGTTTGAGGGTTTAGGGTTTAGGGCGTAGGGTGTAGGAGTTCGGGTTTAGGGTCTGGGTCTCTCTCTAAACAGGGGGCATGCGCAGAATCCAAAGGCTCACCAGTCGTTACCAGGGGCTACATGGAAAGACATCGTATTTTCATAGAAATATCTTTCTCCGACAGTAACAACGGGGGAAGATCCTACATCTAACTACTGCGCCCTCAGAGCGTCAGGAAATGTTGAATCGCGATGAGCGCGCTATAGACATTGTGTCGGCATGCTGACTATGACTTGCTAAGTCCCTCCAGACCGTCCAAGCAAAGACCATTCTGTGAGAGCTGTTGAGACTCTACCTCTGTCCGGCCTGGACCCATCCTGTTTTGGCCGTTTGTTTGAAGATCTTTTGTATCCCTCAAGGTCCAGTTCTATCCCAAAGTAAGCACCTACGTCTGGGGAACTTGCAACTTCAGGGCAAAAGCGAGACAACTGAAACAAACTCAGGGCGTCTCTAGTTCACGGGCGTCGGAGCACTGCTTTTTATGTTAAAAGCCAGGGGTTCCTGGTATTGGTAGAAAAACCCTGGGCTCTCTCAGCACATAGTAAACAACCCTATGTGTACCCGAGGCTGAGGCGGCTAAAGGCCTGCAAAACAGATTAAGGGCTTGGGCCCATACTTCCTAACTTACATGGCTCTGGGTTAGGTGGAACCCCCACTCAGTAATAGTGACTATAGGGGATAGTAAGGATTATACTAGGGTCCTCTTATAGTCCTATTATATCACTATTACAGGGTGCGGGGTCCTTCTAAGCTATGGGGCTTGCGGAGCAGCAAGCTTCGCTTTGGTGCCCAAGCTTCGAAGGAAGTAACTCAGACCCCTCAGAAGAACAAAGATACAAAAATATCAGGTACAACAAACCTACGTGGCACTTAGGACCCCTACTAAGGGCTAACCCTTAATTACCTATAATAGGAATATAGGGGAATCCCAAAGGGTTAAGGGTCTAAGGTCCAAGCCAAGTCCCAAGGAGATCAGGTACAACAAGCCTTTTTCATAGGTACATATAGGTTACTCTAGCTAAATTTACCCTAGGGATCCAACTGGCCCAATGTAGGTAATATTTACAGACTCTAGGGCCCAATGTAGGTATTATTTGTATACTTGGATCCCTAGGGTATGTATATATATATATATACACGTATGCCATCATACATTCCATGTAAACGGTACTTATTTAAGCCCTACATTACTCAGTCAAACCACACCCGGCCAGTGCAGCTGCAGCTCAAGCAAAATCGTCACAAAGGGGAGGAAAAAGATCGGACTGGCTTGGATTAGAAGTACCTTGGCTCAAACGACAAGTTGATGGAAAAACGGGGTCCTGCCTGAACCCATGAACAGATGTTTCAGAAAGCAGGCTGGCAAATTACTAGGGTGGGTTTCGGGTATGCCGAGTGCGAGGACATGCCCACCTGCAAAATGAACTCTCGAACTTACTTTACCCTAAGCCCTAGACCCTTACCCCTTCACCCGAAACCCTATCCCTAAACCCTTACCCTTAAGCATAAACCCCTTAGCCAAACCCCCAAACCACCCTCAACCCTAGGGTGTAGGGTTTAACCCCCTGCCCTAAGGGTCCAAGTACCTAATAATTATATACTTACCCAAAACCTATACTAGAATTGCTATTACCCAAAATCCAAGTATCTAATTATTGGGTACATGGACCCTCTGGGAGGGTTTAGGGTTCCCACATTCATCCGCGAGGCCGCCACCTTCTATTCCAAGAAGGGGGGGTTCCCTCAACCTTACCTAGAAAGCCTAGTTACCCCAAATAATGGGCTACTTTAACCCAATGTAGTAGGAAATTAGGGCAAAGTTGCCTATGATTCATGGTAACTGGCTTTCTAGGTAAACCCTAAATGCTAAACCCTATCTATAGACTTTGGGGCCCAATGTAGGTGTTATCTACAGAACTGGATCCTAAAGTCTAGGGTTTGGGCTTTAGGGGACAAAAGGTGGTCTCCAGAATCAGGGATACCGTTTTGAGGGTCTCTATAGTAGGATACCTTTTTGCATGTTGAGGGTTCAGGGCTTGAGGGGGTTCAGGGCTTGGGGTTTCCTATGATGAAATTGTAATATTTTGGGGGTCTAATACTATGGTGCCCCTTTTAATACTTTTATGGAAGCTGCCAAGAAAGATTCTCGGCTTATCCTACGAACCTTGCACCAGGCTACAAGTCCCCCAACAAGAACTCCAATACACTTACGATCCACGGTCAACATTTCCCAGATGATTCATGGACAGGACTTCCTGTTTATTAGGGACTCGATTAGGGGCTCTAGTAGACTCTCAGAGGGACCCCTAAGTCCACCCTCAATGGTCCTCAGGTAAGCCTAAAAAATGGCAGCAGCTCATACGCGCCTTCACGTTCGACCTCACGGTACTTCCAACCCTAAACCCTAAACCCTCCAAAAACCCTAAACCCTAGACCCTAAACCCGGAAACCCTAAACCAGTCTGGGTGGGCTTGCCGCATTGGTTCTTCAGAGTTCAAACCCCAACCCTTAAACCCTAAACTCTAAATAGTAGTTTCCATTTTATTTTCCATTTTCCCCAATATAATTCCTAATTCCCAAAATAGTTAAATACCCCCTCAACCCTAGGTGGCACTTTGGACCCCTACTAAAAGGTTAATCCTTTAGGTACAGGGTTACAGGTCTAAGGTCCAAGCAAAGTCCCAAGGAGAACCCTAAACCCTGAACCCTGAAGCCTAAACCCTGAACCCTAAACCCTGAACCCTAAACCCTGAACCCTCAACCCTAAACCCTTATTGGCGGAGCCCATATCACGTCAGTTGAGTAGAAACTGTTTTTCCAGCAGGACTCCGCAGCCAAAAACGGACCACAGGAAGATGTGAAGGCTAAGGTTTACGGTTTATACGGTTTATAAGGTTTAGGTCAGGACTCATAGCTTCAATTTCTTTGCTCAAGCCCTCATTAAGCTTAACACTAAGCCCTCAAACCCTAAACCTTAAGATCAAAACCCTGAATCCTGAACCACCGGGGTGTCATTTGCGCAGATCGCCATCATGCTCACATCAAACAATAACAGAAGAATCCAAAAAGAGGGTTTAGGGTGTAGGGTACCCTAAACCCTAAACCCACCCTAAACCCTAAACCTTAAACCAACCCTAAACCCTAAACCAACCCTAAACCCTAAACCCTGCATAACACCCCTTTAAGGAATGTAGATTATGCCTGATACATGCAAGGTTTCAACAAGCCCCATAGGCCGCCAGTTA